>CM062295.1:62241215-62316215 GCA_031216915.1 Pictodentalium vernedei | reverse complement strand
CTCTCTCTCTCTGCCCTCTCTGTCCTCCCCCTCCCCTCTCTCTCACTCTCTCTCTCTCCATCCCTCTCTTTCTCCCTCTCCCTCTCCCCCCATCTTCCCCTCCCTCTCTCTCTCTCTCTCTCTCTCTCTCTCTCTCTCTCTCTCTCTCTCTCTCTCCAGTCAACCCGTAACACAATGTGAAAACTGACCAAAGCGAAGCCGAGGTCTATATGCACATTAAGGGGTTACTTGCCGATCCATAAACTACCATATGACTCGCTACCTTGTGCAATATATGTAAAATTAAATATATGATATTCAAACTCCTCATGTGAAGATTGTATTGCTCTACCACGTATATGCATTGCTGTTGTTCTTTTCTCGGTTTAACCATTTACCTAACATGAAAAGCAGACGACACCTGTAACAAACTTCTTGAATAACTAATTTTTTGTCTCAAAAACATAGGTTATGACCCCTCATTGGAACGAGCACGAGGAGCTCGTTCCAATGAGGTGTTATAACCTATGTTTTTGAGACAAAAAAAATGAAAAAAAATACTGAACATTAATTGGCGATTTTTGAGAATAGTGCTGGCCGGTTTTGACCGTTACGTTGGGCAAAGGGTTAAAAAAGAAACCGCTGACGAAGGCCTTGTCTCACCTGTTTAATTCCGAAGATACATTTAACAAAGAACAAATTTTTGGGCAACGCTAATAATTTATTTAATAAACAACAGATGGTTATTACAGACAGAGGGGGTATCGGATTGGGGGACTTGCCTCCTCTCCATTACGCACCCTGTTTTTTCTTTTTGATTTTGACCTGACTGAAAGAAAGTTACTCTATCGGGCAGGATTTCTTTTGTGGTTCTTTTTCCTTTCTTCAACCCTTTGCCCAACGCAGACGATATCAAAATTTATTATTTTTAATATTATTTTTTTTAAATTTTTCAAAAAATTTCAACAAAACCATATCATGTGACCCCTCGTTGGAACGAGCTCGTTCCAACGAGGGGTTACATGATATGGTTTTGTTGAAATGTTTTGAAAAATAAAAATGTTTCAACTGCTGAATTTGCATATTACGCGGGCGGATGCGGTCGATTCGTTGGGTAAAGGGTTAAACGTTTCGATACCTTTAATAATTATAACGTTTCCTTGTACATGATAACGTTCGACGCGTTGCCACCTCACAACGAGCGATTATTATTTATTGTTTATTGAGGTTTAAAGGCCCTTTCGACAGCCATGGTCACCTCGCGGCAGACAGTTCTAAGGGTGGAGGAAGCCAGAGTACCCGGAGGAAACCATCGAGCAACGTCGAACAACTGCCGGACTCCCCAATTAACTCCGCACAAGCAGGGTTAGCATTGATTGGAGTCAAGTGCACCATCGACGTACGGTACGCCTTACTACACAGCACAACCGTACCCCCACATGGGCAATCGGTATGAACAACATTGCCAAAGTCAACAACACGGTTACATCTAGTGGGGACCGTATCGTGGACCATCTGTTTGAAGTCCAGGTCGTAAACACAGAGCCACCTCACTCCCTCACAATGATAGATAATATTAGTTACCCCGTGTCTGATCACGTGGTACGGGTTTTTACCTACCCGAAGCCAGCCGTATCCCATGAGGCCGATCAGACATGGTACGGGTTTTTACCTACCAGATCAGACACGGGGTAACGAATTTATCTATTGACTTTCCGTTCTAGATGTACAATCTATTCCATGTGTGAACACACACAGCATGAGATTTTTGATCTTCCATTGTTGAGCAAATCAGGTTTCTGTGGAATTTTTGTGCTAAAGAGTTTTTTTGTGAAAATATGCCGATATGACTGGTATAAAAAAAATATTGAATTTCTTTTTTTCTTTTTTGTCTCAAAAACATAGCTTATGAACCCCACATTGGAGGGTACGCGACAAGCTCATTCCAATAAGGGGTCATGAGCTATATTTTGGAGATAAAAAATAAAATATAATACATGTACACTGTAAAACTGGAATGACGCGTCTTCTACGGGGTATGGACAATTTGTAGATTTCGGAACGAGGCTTCCACTGGGTATCGGAAATTTGTCAGTGGCTGGGCGGACGTATCGTGGGTTTCAATGAATATGGTCTCATACCACGTATCTATCAAACAATCAAATCAAAAAATTCACTTTAGTCAATAGATAAAGGGAAATATTGACCGGACAAATTCTACAGAACATTAACAGGGGAATGAAGCAACTAATGTGTATTATACGTCGAATGCCAGCACTCAGAACGTCAGATTTTTACAAAGTTTAGTTGTTTAATGCCAGACTTCTATCTTCCGTCGAAAGTAAGGTCAATCTAATCGGTTGTTAGAATGGCTGTTTAATATAATCTTTGAACTCGGTGAATTGTTAGAAATTTTCGTCATCGTTTGATACGGCTAATCATAAAACCAACATACTCTGTAAAACCTATTGAATTTTCACAAAATGGATTTAACGATAGTTTTGTAGTATTTGTAAAGTGACGTAAATCATGGATATCATGGAAACAAAGATTTTAAACGGGTACTTTATCTCAATGGACTTCAGTCTTACAGAACTCAACAAACAGGGCATCCCAGTGAGTGACAAGCCCGCCAGCCCGTCCTCCCGTCCACCCGCCCAATGCCCGCTTGCCTGCCCGCCCGCCTGTCCTCCCTCCAGCCCGTCCGCCCGCCCGGTTCCCGCCCGCGCGAACCCCCGACCGCCCACCCGACCGCCCACCTGCCCGCCTGCTCATCCGTCCGCTCGCTCGCCCGAATTGTTTTGTTGCCAAGTGGAATTTTTGTTCGGTGCCAAATGATTTTTTTTCATGCCAAATGAAAGATGTTACTGCATGATGGAATTTTATGTGTCGACCTTTGAGTGCTACAAGGCGCCATCTGCAATGCTAAAACATTTCAGATGGCGCATTGTTGCACTTAAATCACGATATTTTAATTTAGTATTATCCGGCTCTTTGAGTATTTTAGTTGTAAAAAACACAAATGATAAAACTTTTGATAATAACAAACTAAAATTTCGAAATAAATAAATAAATAAATAAATAAATAAATAAATAAATAAATAAATAAATAAATAAATTGAAGTAAATGCCATTATTAAAGTTTACAAAATTATTTCATGATTAATAATTACTGTTTATTCAGTGGTTACGGCGTTGGACTTCATTCCGAAAGGTCCAAGGTTCGATCACCCTTCGAGGTGCTCAATGCTAACCCTGCTTGTGCGGAGTCGGTACGTTGAGGCGTTTGACATTACTCGCCGTTGCTTGGTGGTTCTGTTCGGGTACACCAGCTTCCTACACTTCCTACACCCTCCGACACGAGGTTACCATGGTTGTCGAACGTGTCGTTAAAGTTCAGTAAATTGATTAATTAATTGATTAATTAATTGATTAGTTATTCAATTAATTAATCAATTAATTAATCCACATAAATTTGTAGCCTATAATTTATTATCTTCCAAAGGCTTACAAGAAATTGAGCAAGATATAAAGGATTAAAGTGCAAAGAAATGTTTAATAAAAATCAGACTAAATTGATAAACTGTTAGTTTGGGTGACCATAACAAGAGCCTCGATTACAGCTGTTGCCTTTAGATTTCTTGCCAGACGTGAAATCGGCCACGCCTATATCGTCAGGCGGCGATTTTATCGAAAACAACATACTGAATTATAACCCGCAAAGGATTTGACAACAGCCAAAAGTATATTTCTGTACACATTTTTGGTGTAAAATGCTGTATGCTTGGTTCGAAATAAATTTCTTGGTGCCGTTGGCAATATTTGACACCTGGTGTCGTGAACATTGATCAGTGCTAGGAGATACCGTGTACCGCAATTTGGGCGATTCTTGTCAAATCAATGAGTTGCCCTTCATCGTACTCACTCAGTTGGTATCACGATTTCGGAAACAACAAATCGTTAGGATCTGGACACTACGAAGCCTCGATATTCGATTAGATATCGACCCGAAAATTCGAATCAATTTGATTTTTGATTTTTAACCCTTTACCCAACGTAACGGCCAAAACCGGCCAGCGCTATTCTCAAAAATCGCCAATTAATTTTCATTAAATTTTAAATTTTCTTTTTTTTCTAAAAAACATAGGTTATGACCCCTCATTGGAACGAGCTCGTCGAGCTCGTTCCAATGAGGGGTCATAACCTATGTTTTTGAGACAAAAAATGAAAAAAATTAGTTGTTCAAGAATTTTTTTTTACAAGTGTCGTCTGCTTTTCATGTTAGGTAAAGGGTTAAGTCGCGCTGAGTTTGAAATTTTCGAATCGCCAAGATGTTCTGAAAACCCAACATAGTGCATTGAACTCTTCTGTCATCAGATCTGTACAGGAGAACACCCCCTCCTCCACTCCCTCCATCCTGTATAGGAGAACAACCCCTTCTCCCCTCCCTCCTGTATAGGAGATCTGATGATAGCAGAAGAGATCAGTTCCGCTTCCAACACTAATGTACCTGTGGAGTGTATTATCAATAAACCACCCAGGGAGTGATGATTTCTCTCAAGCAATAAATGCTAATTTGTTGCAAAGCTTAATTAGCACAAGCAAAGTTTCAGTCAATGGATCTGCGGGTTGAAAATTTGCATGTGCTTCTTGAGTTTGTGTACAAAATTTGAGAGTAGTACCTTGGGTGATACCTTCACTCCATGGGTGATTTGGTGATAATCCACTTTCCACGTAAGGTACTTGGTTTCCGTTCTGAAATGTTCCTCTCTTTCATCGATTTGTATAGGGATCTGCGAATCACAAATTTCTTTTCGAATCGAATCTCGAATCGAATCGTGTCTCTGATATTGACATCGAATCGAATACCGAATCGAATCTTAAAAAACAAGTTATTTCATATTGCATCAAACGGAAGTTACGGAACTCTGTGATGACCCTAAGGCGACGGAGTGAACACCTCAAACACCAATAACTAAATATTCTCTGTAGAACCGTCGCTGAAACAGCTAGGCCTATTGTCCATAGTTTTAGTTTTTGAAGGCTTAACTTGTTACTATTCACGTTCTTAAGAACGTGAATAGTAACAAGTTAAGCCTTCAAAAACCAAAACTATGGATAATGTTCTGGGCCAAATTCACACCTTACCTAACAATTAAACATTGTCAATTACTCAAATAAATAGGAATTGAGCCCACATGAATGAATTTTCTAATGACATTTTTATCCTATTTTTGTTGGAAATGTAACAAATTGAAGTTAGTACGAGAGATTCGAAAAAATTGAATCCTGAGACTGATTCGGGATCGATCTTGAAGCATACGTATGGTATCGATGTCGAATCGAATCTCGAATATTCGCAGGATCCTAGATTTGTAAAAATAGAAAAGCCGCGCTAGTTTTCAATACTTCTTTTGTAGAGATTGACAATTTTCATTGTTAAGAAGGCGCAGTATCGATAAGTTGAGAAATGGTGAGATTTTATTCAATGTTCGATTCGATTCGAAATCTTCTGTCTGATTCGTTTCAGGATTCGATTAGTGCCGAAATTGAAGATTCGCAAGGCCCTACTTATAATAGTTTCACTGACTTCTTCCTAATATGGTTACTGTCGATTCATCTCCTTACCTTAGCAGACAAATTGACGAAATAAATGTTTTCATTTTGGCCTCGAAAACCTGGTTTAAAAACTCTCATTGGAACGAGTTCTTTGTGCCCATTCCACTGAGGGGTCATAAGCCAGTTTTTTACGGAAAAACAGAAAAAAATAAAATTTGAATGGCGAAGTTTCTAAATAGCTCTCTCCAGTTATTGTGGCCACGTATTATCAGGTTTTCAAGAAAGTACAATTACGTTTTCGGAGAATTATTGGCCTCTGAGCGCATTGGAGTGGGCTGGTATGTTTCGGTCTAGTGTTACAGTGTGGCGTAGACATTAATAGTGTTATCATTTGGGTCGGCTATACACTATAAAGCAATTGTGCAGTTGGAAATACAGTAATGTATTGAAAATCATGTGACAGTATCACACGGTAAAATGTTTGGATAATAAAGCTGTTTCCTGCGCAAGAACAAACTTTTGGTTTAATTAATCTAAAACTGATTCACGGGTCAAATTGTTGGTTCAGCTTTACTGTACCAGAACAGTGCTCAAAATAACTTTTTTTCTTTGCGAAGCAAAATGCTATACATTTTCAAAAAATGAATAGTATTTTGTAAAAATTACATAGCTATTTTTGTATGTACAAGAGTTGTGTTATGCTGTTTTGTATTGAATTCTTCTAAATAGACAGAATACTTTCCATCCATTTCTGGGCATTTCCAAATGATCTGCAACACATGAAACATTTACTACGTTGTTTTTTAACTGAACTGCCTTTGAGGGTTGCAAGGACTTGTATATTTTCAAATGGCGTCTTGGTTGTTCAATAGAGTTCTCAAAATGGAAGTTGGGATTTTTAATTTGATGGGCTTGAAGTTATTTTTCATGAACATTTTATGCAAAATGTTGTAAAAACAGGAAGAATTTAAACCAATAGAATTCATCTTACATATGAATTTGCTTATGATGCTTGATGGAGAGTTAATCTGAGTTATGCCTGGAATGTTCCACAATCAGAAGTAAAGCATCAGTGAACTAGTTTTCAAATTTGTTTGCAAATTTTCATTTACATTTTGCGATACAAGATAATCAACTGCAGCCTAATAGGCTGCAGTTGATTATCTTGTATCGCAAAATGCTATACATAATTGAACAATGTGTAGCTTTTTGCAAGTTTTGCATAGCAAAAAGCGACGCGACACCACTTATTTTGAGCCCTGTACCAGAAGGTGGTTTATTCCACCAGACTGTTGTTAAGAGGGTCATCAAGAGTGGACCAGTTCATATTTTAAACTGCAGCTGTATATTAATTAAGCGAATATTACTAATAAGTTTACATTACGAATAGACTCTCCCTATAGACAAGTGATCTTTTTACATGGACGATGATATCATACAAAGGCAAGGAAAAAGGTGTTAGAAGTTTTGTTCTTTGCAAATATGAACGCTTTTATATTGGTGTTTAACGATACTTACAACAACCAGGGTCACTTCGTGTCGGGGAAATATGTAGAGCTTTAGGTTAACCGAAACCGAACCGATGTTTTTAGTTTTTTTTAAAAACCGAAACCGAAACCGTCGACATCCCGTAATCTAAGTTTTGCGTTTTTTTATTAAATACTCTCTTGCTGCAGAAATTCACATAATGTAGCCATTCCAGAGTAGTGAGAGCACCCAGACACTGCCAATGGCAGTGTCTGGGTACTCTCACTACTCTGGGAAGGCTACAGTTTACAGCAGGGGGACGGTGGATTGTCACCAAATCACCCATGGAGTGGAGGTGTCACCCAAGGTACAACTGTTAAATTTTATACAGAAACACAAGAAGCACAAGCAAAGTTTCATCCAAAAGCCCCCCAGGTTTAATCCAGAGGTCCATTGGCTGAAACTTTTCTCATGCCAATTCCGCTTTGCAAGCTGCAACAAATTATCATTTATTGCTGAAGATAAATCATCAGTCATCACTCCATGGGTGATTCATTGATAATACACTCTCTATGTACTGTACATGGTCATGTAAATGCAATTAATTTTTTTTCTTTCCTTATTTTCCATTTGCTGGTACCAGACTGAGAGGATTTAAAGAAAATCTTTGTAAGATCTTCTCAAGAAACTATGCCCGTGATGTTGCTAATAATAAAGGGCAAAATATGAAAGTTTATTGTGCCATTTTTTCTGTGGGGGTCAGAGTAAACCGAGGGGGGTGGGGGTGGGGGGGGGGGGGGGGGGGGTGGCGGTGTGTGGGGGGGGGGGGGGGGGTTATAATCCAAATCCGATTTACTTTGATCTGATAATGTTGATTAGATCTACAACAGTAATGAGATTAATCTAAATTCAATTGATTAGAATTGTGCTGTGCAGTGTGCAGAGAAATCATTTGTGCATTGCTATTTCATTTGTGATGAGTTGTCCATATGCTGTGGCAAATTTTGAGGTTTGTTTTGTTGGATCATTGAACATGCATAACAGTGCAGTTACAGTGCAGCCGCCATGCCATGGACTGTTAACTTTCCACGGGTGGGCAATATTTCCATGGACACAATGATATTAGATTCCAAACACTAATTATACATGTAATGCAGTATTATAAGAATAATCATTTAAAAGTTTAATTAATGAAGCACCACATACAACCCGGTGTTTCATTAATTAAAATTTTGGTAATGATGATTGTTATTACCTGGTAAATGCATGCATCTAAATTCAACTCATCGCTGCCCATGCATTGATTATGACCAGTCCTCTGTGACTGAACTGTGCTAATATTTAATTTGAGGTGGCTTATAGGGTAGCAAGTCCCACAATACTAAAAAATAACATTGTGGAGAAACCGAAAGGACTAAAGGATACGAATTCCATCTCAAGTGAGAATATGTGAACAAAAACCTAAAAAATACATATACGTGTACATACAGTACGTGGAGAGTGGATTGTAACTAAATCACCCGCGGAGTGGAGTTATCACCCAAGCTATAACTTTCAAATTTTGTACATATCGACAAAAAACACAAGCAATGTTTCAACCAATGGACCTCCGGGTTTAACCCGGAGGTCCATTGGCTGAAACTTTGCTGGTGCTGGTTATGCTTTGCAACAAATTTGCAATTATTCCTCGGGTGGAATCTCCACTCTGCGGGTGATTTAGTGATAATACACTCTCCACGTACTGTATACAATTGTTTGAGTGTTGGAAGCCAATAGAGTAGGGCATTCCAAAGCTTCGATATTCACTACTATTTGAAATTTGAATATCTGTAACCTCTCAGTTGTCCAGGTTCACCACGGAGGTCACTTGGCTGAAACTTTGCTCCTCATCCTAATGCTTTTTCCCAGACAAGGAATTTTTTATCTTGAGTGGAGACACCACCCCACTCTCCATGTACTATAAGATGTCCAACAGTAGATACTGTGTTTGCCACTTTTTTTCCTTAAGGGGGCGGTGGGCGAAAACAATTATCACCTGAAAATGCTATACCTGTGATGGTCTGTTGTGAGTCTACAAATATGTCAGTAGCTGCAGTTAAAATAAAATCTTATTCCTGTGGCATTTGTGATGCATTTACCATTTCAAGGGTTGCCACTTCACCTACATTTAAAAGTTGAAGTCCTGTCACGAACTGTGCGCTTATCTAGGCTTAATTGCGCATAGGAATTGCGCGCAATTGCCATATCGAATGGCATCCAAAGCACGGCAGATTTTCCTGGTTACTCATGGTAAACACGGGGAATGTTTCTGCCAACGCGCATATCGACGTGCTATTTGTGCGCATTTCAGGACAGGACTTTTAGTTTTAACTGTAGTGATCAGGAATTATCATTTTCTTTGTGCATGTTTATTATTACATTTTGTGTACATTTTTATGCTATAGTATATTGTTTTACTATTGATTTGATTTTCGTAATAAAAGAAATTTGAATAGTTTAACAGTTTCTATTTGTTTGTTCTGAGTATAGTTACGTTTTTTTTTATTTGAAACAGTCTGAAAAGAAAATTCCTTTGAACTGTGCTTACAGAACAATTATTGTTTTGCTATAATATTTGTCTATGAAACCACACAAATATGGTTGTTTGTGGAGCCATCTCTGTGATCTGGTTCCATAAACAGCTGTATAACCGTAACATGACCACCATATATATATAGAGCTTGTAACATGTTTCGTGCTATTGCTGGTAGGGGAAGGTCACGACAGCAGCAAATTTTCAGTTCATCGACCACTGGATATTATATACAGTAGTCCATGAATTGTAGATTTTCTGTTTGAATCTCCCTACGCTTGCATTGGTCTAGACAGTAACAATACAGGAAGATTATTGTGTTCGGTGTGCTGTAGTCCCTGATGTTCACTGGCAGGTTGCTGTGGGGATCCACCCACTCCTTGATGAGTGACTAACTTTTTATTAATATTAGCAGAAAATTAGTCAACTCCTTAGTCAAAATGACTAACATTTCCCTGCATGCACCTTAGTCAGTTTGACAAATGTAGTAGGTTAGTCATTTTGACTAACCTATCTTAGTCACTGAGGGAACAAGCTTTTGACTAACCTAAGTTATTCACTTTGACGAAGCAAAGTTTTTCAGTGCATAATCACACTCATTAGTGTGGCGGGGAAGCTAGCCAGAAAGTAACTTCACAAAGAAAAGATATTTCACATGTCAATGATGAAGAAAGAACTTGCATGTTGTATGGAAACAACTTTGTTTTTCATTGGCAGTTGTTTTACAACACACTATTTGGGATTTACATCAAATAACGAACTATAACCATGGTTAGTTCTTTGCTAAAAAGACTAAAATGAAATATTTGGGTTTTGATCTTGACCAATTCGCTTACTTAAAAATGAATAGTTTGGGGGCATGTTATGTCACTGGAAAGCTCTGCTCATGTATTTATATATTGGTCTAAACCATCAAATATCAAATAAGACTAAGTTGTAGATCAACAAGAAATTAGTCGTTTTACAGACGGAATTATAGTTTGTCTTGGTTTTTTATTTTACGATAATGAAATCACACTTTATTTCAAAAACACATCAAAAAAAGAAAATACTTGTCCCAACCGTTATCCGCGGTATCAACACCTCATACACATTCGCAGTGATGTTCCTGATAACTTTGCGAATGGGGCCGGCCCTTCAAAATAGAAGACTGACCGTGAGTGGGAAGTAATTAGGAAGGTTGTATGAGTGTGTAAAGTTATTCACAGAGTTACCTTTTCACTTATCCTTGATGGCTATCTGTCCGGAGAGGCCTAACTCATAAAGACGCAATGTTAACAATTGTAACTTTTGACTTCCTGGAACAAATGTTTTTACATGGAGTGGTACAGGAAGTTGTCTATAAAATATTGAAGTCACCCTAACAGTGTTTTCTAGTTAAATCTTGGCTGCCTATATATGTTACAACACACTGTTTTTTTTTCCATTGCTGAGTATGCTAATCTTTCCTCCTCTCCCCATCTCATCAAGCTGATTTGGGCAAAAACAAACCATCTATCCATTCAGTTTATCATCTCATGAAAAAAATTTACAGAAAAAATATGCATTTACATTTGATGATTCCTCTACTCCCGTCCAGTTACGCACTGAATGAAATAGACATATTTTTACCTACCCCCCCCCCCCCCACACCCAATTTGTATCTTCTCTCACACTTTTCAGAAGACAATTGTCACCACTATTTGATATTTTTTTTCAAAACATGCACTTTAAAATTTTATTCACTCTTACAAGCTTAGATCATTTTCCACCAATCGGATAAATCAGGGAACCTGTGTCCTCCATTAAATGTTGGGGTGCAAACCGCTAGAGGCGCAGTTTGCACCAATACAGTGTAATGTAACCTTTAGATAGTCACGATTTGACTTAAAATCACTGCCAGGTCCCACATATCGTACCAGAATTGGAAAATATAGCGTCACGATCATTTTACATGGGTGCCACGGGCTCTGTTATTGGAATGATCTTTAGCTTATTGGTACACTTGTGTCTTGTTGTATAGATATTTTTTTTTTATTAATAGTTAGTGCAGATATTGAGTTGAGCCCAGGGGACACGGGCAGCAACATATCACTAGTACACATCAATGATAGGGATATTAGGAACAATACGGAGGTGATACAGGCGGAGCTCGGTCAACATGATGTCATGGCTGTTATTGAATATCTTCTTAATTCGAATGTTGGCTCTGAGAGTCTCAGAATAGAAGGATATCATTATCCGCGAAGGTGGTCCCCTCGGCGAAATACTAGTTTACTTAAAATTGGGGTTACTTTACAACCGGAAGAGTAATTTGGAACCTCCTGGATTGGAAGCGATCTGGATTGACATAAGAGGTAAAAACCATAAGTTTCTAATTACCGCCCATACTCGGCACGTGTGTCATACTGTGATCTCATCGATAAATCGATATCATCAGCTAGAAATTACCACTCTATGAGATGTTTTATTGTTGGTGACTTCAACGCAAATTGTCTACCGACAACCCACCCAAAAACTTAGAAGACATGAAACTGCACACAACCCTGTCCAGATTGTTAAGGGGCTAAATCGAATCAGTGAGAACTCAAGAATCCATCTCAGTTGACGATATAACAGAAAAATAACAATCCATGTTATGGAAAATGTGAGATTGTTTGCTCCTGCTAGATCGATCTTAATTCGTCCAAATGACAAACCCTGGATGGAATTCTTTGTAAGAAGACAAATGTTCATACGTAATAGGGCACACAAAAAGCGAAAAGAACAAATGGGACTGAAGACTGGCAAAATTGCAGGAAAATTCGAAATTATACCAAAAATTGTATTAAGGATGCGAAAAAAAAAGTTTTGACATCGATCTATTAGAGTACGGTTAAAAGTAGAAGTTCTGTCAGGAACTGTGCGCTTATCTAGGCTTAATTGCGCGTAGGAATTGCGCGCAGTTGCCATATCGAATGGCATCCAAAGCACGACAGATTCTCCTGGTTACTCACAGCAAACACATGCAATGTTTCTGCCAATGGACCTCCGGGTTACCCGGAGGTCCATTGACTGAAACATTGCTTGTGCACAGGCCATATGTACAGAATTTGATAGCCTTACTATGGTCATATCGCGTAGATTAACGCGCATATCGACATCAATTTGTAAGAGTCTGTATCTATAAAAAGAACATACTCTAAGCAATGATGAAAGAGTTTGAAAAATTTCACCAATCAGCAGTCTATGAAAGTAGCCTTTCCCCGGTTGCTCGGGGATGATTAATTTATGAACGATCCTGAAGATACCGCGACCATCTTCAACAATTATTTTACAAGTCAGTGCAAAACTATCGTCGAACGAGAATTACCTTGCATTTCTAAGCATGATGGGTCGTTAGAGACTACAGAAACCGATGAGGTGGAGGTTGAATTATTGTTATCAAAATTAGATACGACAAAGGCTAGTGGCTCTGATCAAATAAGCAATATAATATTGAAACAATTCTCCAGGCAGCTATCCTTTCCGTCCTCCAGATTATTTAACCTGTCTTTGTCAACTGGAGTCTTTCCCAAATATGGAAACATGCAAATGTTATACCCATCCATACAAAATTATCACAAAACGATAAAGAGAATTACCGACCCGTTTCGTTGACTAGTCGTGCTAGTAAGGTAATAGAAAATATAGTTTTCAATCGCGTATATAGATTTCTTGTTGATAATAACCGTCTTACTGACCTTCAGTCTGAAAATCTGCACCGGATAAAGGTTCAGAAGTCCGCTTTGTCTTTGTGACATAAGTGAAACGTTTGATAGAGTTTCGCATGGTGGTCTGCTACACAAACTTGATGCTATTGGGGTAAGGCGTGGACTTTTAACGTGGTTTGAAAGTTATTTGTCTGATCGCACACAAACAGTTGTCATTAACAGAAAGAGCTACATAAAAAGTAATACTTGTTGGAGTTCCCCAAGGGTCTGTTTTTTTGGACCTTTTCTTTTCAATATATACATTTATGACATCATCCATGATATCCATTCGAATATAAGATTATATGCAGACGATACGTCCCTATTTATTCTTGTAGAGGATGAAAATGAGGCAGCAAATATACTGAACAGTGACATGGAACGAATTGGTTTATGGACAGATATATGGCAAGTTACTTTTAACCCTAGCAAAACAGTAACCCACAGTTTTACAAGAAAAATTAACCCAAATTCGAAACCGCAACTCTATTTAAATGGTTAACAGAAGTTAACGTACAAAAACATCTAGGACTAACGTTTCAAAACTCGGGATCTTGGGGTAATCGTGTAGATTGTATTATTGATAAAATCAGTCCAATAATAACCTGCCTCCGTAGCTTAAAATATAAATTGTCCAGGTCAGCTTTGGACACTCTGTATACTCATTTCATACTCCCATTTTTTGATTACGCCGATAGTATTTGGGATAACTGTCCAAAAGGTAAACTAGATTAACTCGAAGCTTTGCAACTTGACGCCCTTCAAACAATATGCGGTATTCACAAGTCACGAGCGTATATATCACGTGCGAAACTGGTTTTATTCCATTAGAAGAGCGCAGAAAAGACACAAAATAGTTACTATGTTTAACATTATGTCTGGTAATTAGCCTCATTATCTCATGGAAATGATTCCGTCTCAAGTGTCGGAATATACAAATCATCCACTTCGTTCATCAAATAACTTACGTGAAATACAATGTCGGACTAAACATTTTTATGACTGTTTTTTCCGTCTGCTGTAAGACTCTGGAATCATATGAGAAGCTGTGGAGCTGTACATGTACTAAAATACATTCTTAGGAGGATCGACCCTATCATTCCAGGGTATTGTTATGTTGGCGGGAGAAGAGGCCAGATGTTGCACTGCAAATTAATATTAAGATGTAGCGACTTGAATGGCCACATGTATGAACGATATCTGCACGATAACTCGAAATTGTCCTGTAATCACGAATACGGGGACTCTGAACACTATTTTTATTGTCCAGTCTATAATACCCAAAGTGAAATTATGTTTCAAAGAATAGGTTACACCATTGAAGAAATTAGTATCATCTTATCTGGAAATGAAACAAAAACAGATTCAGATAATATTCGCATAAATATGGCCGTGCATAACTATATCGAACAAACGATGAGATTCCAATGATTACCCGAGTAGTAGAATAATTTACCTCCATCAGTCGTCACATCACATTGTCCGACTAAAGAGTCCTATCAAGACTCATGCCACAAGTTAGTTGGGCAGAAACTTTGATTTATAGAAAACTGTGTCTAGAACAAACTTCATAAATCTTCACTTGTTTACGCACTATTGTTGTTAAAATAAAAATGTATATTTTATGTATCGGTAAGGTATATAAATAGGCCTGCCTGTTTACCAAACCATTTCACGATGAATAAAATATTGTTTATGGGGATCACGGTAGATCAGTGGTTTGAGCATTCAACTTGACCAGCGGTAAATGCGTTGTGTCTTTTGGAAAGACACTAAATTTCGATTGCATACATGGGGTTGCGTTATGTAATAAACTATACTGCACGTCAATGGTGTACTTGCCTTCAACCTCTACTACTCTGCTCGTGAAGTGTTCGTTAATTGTGGATTCGAACAGTTGCTCGTCGCTACCCGGTAATTCTCTCCTGTTTTTCCGGCTTTCTCCATCCATAAAATTGTCCGGCACGATGTGTCCCTTTCTGTTGAATGTGTTTTTAAACCTCAAAAAAAAGAATATTACAGACTTGGCCTACAGGATGTGTTGTGATGGATTTTCTAGACGATTGTCCAGATATTTAATAGTTAATGTTAATTGTATGTTTGGAAACTGGTCCCTGAGGAATGGGGAAATTGCATTGGGAGAGGGGCCCCATTACCAAACTAAGAAGGCCCCGTGCAAATCCCTAATGGTTGACCATGAAAATCTAGGTGCATATTTCTGGCTGATATTTTACAAACCAAAGAAGTAAATATGGACTGAATAAGAAGTTAATTTGTCTTCGGTATTGTCTGTCAGTAAAATGACGTGTACAACAATTCTAGATGACCGTTTTCCGTTGTCTCCAAATCCAACCGAATCACTGTAAACCTTGAGTATTTTGAGATATACAAAATGTCGACTAAGATAGCCACCAAAAATTGGTATTTTTGCCTGTCATGTTGATATTACCACAGAAACCATTTTTGAACGGAATTCGACCTCAAGTCTATACACAAGGTCTCATTTGTCTCGAAAACCAAAACACAGGTCACCTCTCATTTACAGATCACATACACATTTTTCTCAAAAATATACCCAAGATGGCTGTCATTTATTTAGCATACCTCGAAATTACGGAAGATTTAAGAATAACACTGGGCGTTAGTTGATTTTTGGTCCATGCTAAGACCTGGCGTAAAGCCTCTGATAAAAGTTACATGATGGACTTTATCGCTGGAACCGTATCTGGCTAATGCATCTTGGTCAACTTTGATAATCTCGGGATATCTGACCTATATCAGACCTAGCAACTGGAAATATGCTAACTCCACAAACTACACGGAGTATGGTATAATACAAGGAATCCCACCCGATAGGACGGTTCGGTGTGACAGCAGCAACCACACAATTGATGCTGACAGAGAGTGTTCGTACACCTTGAGAACTTTTCCCGGGATCGATCAGCATCCATTGTGGGGTTGATGTTGTCACAGCGTACCGTCCTATCGGATGGTGACTAAAATGGCCGTCCTCTGTGCGGAGAGAAGCACACTCTATGCAGGCTAAAGATCCCTTCGAAGTATTCGAGAAGAGCGCGGCCACGAAGTAGCCACTACTAAGGACATTCCACAAACCTGCGCCATTTGGGCCAAGTGAGACGCTAATATGTGTTACATAACTTTGTTCAACAAGCCCTGTAATACAAGTAAGCTTAAACAAACAAGGAATCCCAGATGCTGACCGGTAATGTTTAACGAGAGAGAAACATTGCGGTTTGAGAAAAAGCCTGGTACAAAATGAGATGCAATAATATTGAACATTAAAAAATATTCGAATATGAACAAACACTTGAAATAATTCCTATCGCCCCTTTGGTGGAACAGGTCACCCGCTGCAATGTCAAAGACTGTATACAGTACAGCCGCCATGGAGTGGTCGTTATTCACGGGTGGACAGTGATGTCCAAGCATGCGTTTACTTGGTAATAGAAATCATCATCAGCTAAATTTTGATAAATGAAGCGTCGGGTTGTATCCAGTGCTCCATTAAGTTTTTTTATAATTATTCCTATAATTTGTGCTTGGAATCTAATATTATCATATGACTCGTCCCTTTTGTTCACTTTAAAACATTTGATATTTGTTTTCCTATTAATCAGTGATAAATAAAGCCTTCCGTCAATTTCATTGGTCAACTGCAAAACTAGACAATTTGATTAGCTGAACAAAATACAACTGGGCCACATTTTCATAATTTGCATAATTAGAGTTGGGAGCTTTCATTGGTCAATTTCAAAACTGGACAATTTGGTTGGCTAAACAAAATACAACTGGGTCACATTTGCATAATTTCAGTAGGGCGAATTTACGTTATCTGTCCTATTTAGGGTGGGTTATATTGTATTAATCTTTTACATACAAGAAAAACGCCATTCATTTTTTTTATACTTTTACTTTTTGCTTCTAAAACATAGGTTATGACCCCTCATTGGAACGAACTCGTCGAGCTCGTTCCAATGAGGAGTCATAGCCAATGCTTTGGAAGCAAAAAATGAAATTTTTTAGTTATACGAGGATGTTTTTTCCAAGTGCCGTCTGCAACTCAAGTTAGGTGATGGGTTAAAAAGTCATACTAAGTTGCTATTTTTTGCGTGGGTGTGTCACATGATAAACAGAATATGAAACGAGTGTTTTTCTCATATAATATTTATGAAACTCGTCCGAATTTTCCGTTTGGGCTCGCCAGAGGCTCGCCAAAACGGAAAATTCTTAGACTCGGTTCATAAATATTATATGAGAAAAACACTCATTTCATATCCTCTATTTATTACATCCGTTGAAATTTTGCCCACCACCGTTGGAAAGTGACCAGTCCATGGTGGTCGTACTTTAGGTTACCATAGATTGGCAGTCTCATCGGTCCATCAACAGTCCTCTCTCTACCTAGTGTATCATCTCATTAAAAAATGAACTGGAAACAAAAATATGTTGTGTGTTTTCTGCATTCAAATTTTGGGATTCCCCGACTGCCGCCCAGTTTCGCACTCAGTTGGCAAGACATACTTTAACTTGTACCCCACGCCACCAACCCCTTCCCCACCCCACCACCCACCACCACCCCCTCCCTCCACCAAGCACACACATACCTTTGTTTTCAACTCACACAATTTTGAAAGTTCAGCAAGTAAAAATATTTTCAGTTTTTGACAGACAGTTCAACAGTTTTAAAGTTTGAAGAATAGAAGACCCTGCAATTTATTTTAAATATACCTGCTCTCCTGCATTTTTCTCTGTTCGTTTTCATTCCATGTCACGTTCTTCCCAATAAATACTACATATTTAAGGACCAACAACATCATACTTATTTGTTATTTTAACCCATTTCGCCCTGCAAACTTAACATACCGAGAAACAGAATCTCCATCTTGTAGGGGACTGAAATATGGAGACATTCATAATGTCTTAGTATCAGTATTGAGAGGGTAACGGTTAGAAGTGTCCTGTTTACCCTCCCCCTTACTATACTGACCCCAATGCTTTCTCTCAAGTTTTAAAATTCTGAACAAATGACGCTTTATTATACAAGCAGAACACAGCTGGGAGGAAAACACCCCACACGATGAGCTTATAAAAATACACAAAGGGGTTAAATCTAATGTTTTCATTACATTTATTAAAAATATGATGGAGAATAGTGAAATATTAAAAAGAAGTGAAGACCACTAGGGGGCGTTATTGTCACCATATAGGCTATGAAACCTGAAGGGGTAACCATACGAAATAGTAAAATAAGGCAAACTTTATACCATTTCTTTAAAAAACAAACAATTGACTTAGATATCTTTCTCCAGTGTATCTCTTCTGTCCTAAAAAGTAGGCGCAAGTCCAACAAGATATGGAGAAAATACAAAAGAAGTGACAGGCCTTTTTGCGTACAGGTTTCTCCTGTAACTCCAGCGAATTTATAAACGATACAGTTAAGTGCACTTTTTGGTTAAAGTTCATGAAGCACATCCCATTCCCCTCTTCCTAAAATGTATAACAAAGAGCCATTGTCTGTTAATGCTATTTATGTTTTTTAAACATATCGCATTTTCTCTTGTGGATCGCTTTCATTGAATTTGCACTGTCACACCTGTGTTATTCAGTGTTCCGCTCAACGTTGCAAAACATATGGATCAAAGAGTGATCTCCCTTATCATGTCTTCAAGTATTTTTTGAGAATGGAGTAAATCATTATTTCCAACAAAAAATTTTCTTTGAAAAACATGTGTGCTTTCAACCAATGGAATGTATAGCTTCACTTGTGACAGGGTAGTAAGTCTGACCTTTAAAACTCAATGCGTGGGTTCTATACGAAATTCCGTGTGTTCCTCCACCGGGAGGGGCGTAAAATTTTGCTGACTGATGCTCTTCTGACGGGTGTAAACAAGAGGCATGAGAGGAGAAATTCGATTCCATTCATTCGAAATCCTCCCGATTCGGCTTATGTCGTGCCATTGCTCCGTAACTTCTGAGCCGCCGCGCGCCCTGGAAACAGAAACAAATTTGAAACAGCACGAAAATGTTGACAGAAATACTTGATATAGTACACAACTCTTTCCTCACCGTCAATCAGTTTGTGTCCGAAGGTTATCTATCTGAATTCTTTTACTCGCAATATATTTTCCAGAGGTATCATGTACCTTAACTTTTCCTTGGTAATATTAATATTTGCGATCATCTATAAACATGGTATATCCGGAGTTGGTGGAGCCAATTTTTTTAAAGTGAGATACGCTTATACTTCAGGTTTGGAATGACCTATAGACATGGGACCTACACCGAATGAGTTGTAACCTTCTGGAGGTTCAAAATGTGGTCCACCGCAATGCGAGCAACGGAAGTCATTACGCGTATATTTTTCAGAACTGATAGGAATTGCATTTTATAACAGGTAATGCAATGCTGAAGATTATCCATGTATCACGTCATTCAAATAATTGACAGAGCAAAAAATGTCCATTTCTGATTCGTGTATCGAACCCTTTGAATGCTGGTCACATATACAGTACGTGGAGAGTGTATTATCACTAAATCACCCGCAGAGTGGAGATTCCACCCAAGAAAAAATTGCAAATTTGTTGCAAACCCTAACCAGCACAAGCAAAGTTTCAGCCAAAGGACCTCCGGGTTAAACCCGGAGGTCCATTGGCTGAAACATTGCTTGTGTTTTTTGTCGATATGTACAAAATTTGAAAGTTATAGCTTGGGCGATAACTCCACTCCGCGGGTGATTTAGTTACAATCCACTCTCCATGTACTGTATGCCTTTTCTGGTTTCTTATAAAAATTGTTCTAATTCCTGTATGAATATCTGTAAATTATGTTAACAAAAATCCATTTCTGATTTGTTCAAATATATTTTACTCCTGAAAATAAGCTTCCATACAATCTCTTTCTATATAGTTTTTTTTTCTGATTCTTTATCCCCTTTCACACAGAGTTGAATGTATAGGTGGCAGTAAATTCTGTTTCTCTATTTCGATATGACTCTTTAATTTCAGGATTTTGTGAAGATAATCTTTCCAACTGCGATGAATACAGCATCACAACATGCACAGACTTAACAAGCAGACAGTGGGCTTTAGAAAACTGTGCCAAGACGTGTATTCTTTGTAGTAAGTTTTAATGTAGTACATTAATTAGCATAGGCGGGAAGGTCGAAGTTTACAACGCTCAAATGATTAAAATAACAAAACAAAACACTTTCAATTGAGTTTGTTTCAAGTAGATTGAACTCTGAAAGTTGTCGCTGCACAACCGCAGCGTATCCTGCTGCACAAACGATTGCTGTCAAAAAAGAATATGAAGCGAGAAATGCATGCGAGGAATGTCACACCACCTTTATCAAGCAGCAACCCAATATTTTGGGGGTCAAATTCAATTTTTAAATAATCCCTTTCTTATAATAAACAGGTTATCAAACCCGCTTGCCATATCGTCCCCTGAGTTCCAATGTGTTCTATGTGCCTACTGATCTGTGCCATCGACGGGATGTCACAACCAAGATCAATAATAATAATTTAATAATAATAATAATAATGTTAAAGCCTAGAATCCACACACGGTGCTCAATGGCTGTACGATAATTGCATACATACACATGCACACATACACGTGCATTCTCTCACAGATACGTTGATACATGGATCACTATTATCATTTATTGGTGCCCAACGCCACATCAGCGACCATGGCTATATCGTGACGATAAGCGACAGAACCTAAAAGAAAAGTGGTATTGAATTAAAACAAAATAAAAACAAACTACAACATTACCAAAACAAGTATGTGAGTGTGACTTGACGAGTAATGAGGCAATCCTCACTGACTCAGTCACACTCGCGCACCTGGTAACCCCAGTTTATGACCAAAACTCAAAGACCACTGAAGGAAATGCTTTTCGAAAAAGGTAGGTTTTAGTACCAGACTTGAATGATTCAAGTGATTTAATATTTTTTTGTCGATTGGAAGATCATTCCAAAGCAAATCGCAAAGGCCCTATCACCAGCACTAGTAACGTTAGATACGGGCTGAGCCAGATTAAGTTGACCTGATGACCTAAGAGACCTCGGTGGTTTGTGGTTGGTAAGTAGATCGGACAGGTAGGGTGGTGCAGATCCCGAGATACACTTAAACACCAAAAGGACAATTTTAAATTGAATTCTTTCAGATTCAACCTCTCAGGTCACAATTCTAATTCTGTAATAAATTATGGAATGGAACCAGTCTAGTTCGTAAATAGTCTATCACCACTGTTTAGATCCAGTCATATAGAATATTTCGTTTGGTCGTAAAAGCGAACCTACGGTTATCTACGGTTACCTACGGTTCGTTTTTGCGACCAATTGAAATATTCCAGACGACTGAATCTAAAAACATTCCTAAACATTAATTTTCTCCGAATCAACGCTGAAAATGTTGTTTAATCTGGACTTGATTTGATCGGATATTGAATGACTTTACCAAGTTTAAAAGCCATAATCGTTACTAAATAGTCCTGATTGTAGATTCACCACAACCGTAGTTGCGTGATTACCACATGTAGTTCCACCAGTTGTGTTATCACGTAGGTGGGCTAAATTCTTGTTGATGTACATGTATATATGTTGGAATATCTATAACTGAGCACGTAATAATATATGCATATCTCTTTGTGCGAAGGGACGTCACATAAAATCAACCGGTAGTCATCGTGCAATCTCCGCGAAAAAAATCCACGAATAGCGGGGAAATAACAGTATTCTAGGCTTGATATTATTACAATTTTAAAGCAATCGCAATTAAATGACAGAAAGAAAAATATTTCACACTTTATACTGAATGTAGAAACTACTATTTATATCTACTCTTACTTTTCAAAGCAGCTGATGGTGGTAGTATGACAAAGAGAGAGGTCGGCACAAACACTGTGTTAATACAGGTTCAGGTACAGATGGAGTGACTGGTATTAATAAAGGCACTGAATCAGGAAGTAAGTTCATCAGCATATTTTCCAGTTACAAATGTATGTTAATATATTACCTTATTTACTCAGATGCCTTTACATCCACGGGGAGGCGTGGGGTGGGGCGTGGGTGTAGTAAGACAGAAGACACCGCGGATGTTGTATTCCAAAAAGGGTAATTGATTCCTGTCTTTCTGTAATTATACCTGAGTTGTGTTCTGTATATATACCATGATTACACTTGAATTTAGTGAATAAAGCCGACATTTTAAAAGAGAACTATCGCCTTCGGTGAACTGTTTACTTTCTTGCTGGATACTGTTTTGTGACGAAGCTTTTCTGTTTACGTCATATTACAGCATCAACTCTCTTTATGTCCCATCTGGTCACAAGTGGGATTTTTTCTGTATTTGCTATCCCGGTGGTTTTGGATAACGATTAGTTGGTTTGTGTATTTATGAGGGGTATGTATGGTTAAGTGTGTTTGTGTGGGCGGGTATGTAGGCGTGTGTGTTTGTGTGTGTGGGGGGGGACTAATAGCGGTTGTGGTGGTAGTGTGGGGGTGTTCATTCCATTTTCAAATCCTCACTAGAAAGGTGTAGAAAAAACTCAGATGTTATCACATTCGATTTAATACCACCTACTCTTTTGCAAAATCCAAATCTGGCAGGTACTGTCTCCTACTTGGATGTTTACGGCTTTATATAAGCAGTGGCAAGTTGTCTCATATGCAAAATAGACGTTACGTCATTTTAACATAATTCACCGCGGTACCATCGGAGCGACGAGTGCCCCATTGGTTCATTCCATTGATTACTTTGTGCATCTGCATCAGAAAAAGTAAACAGGTATTTAATCATGTTCCAACAATTCGTGGGTATTAGTGTTGTTTGTATTGAAAGAACGATAATGAGATATTTTAAGGTTTGAAGTAAGTCCTATTAAATTTGGAAAATGAGCCACAAAATTCATCGCATAGCGAGCTGTGGTTAAGAATGTTTCTCCATTTATCACCTTATGCCGGTTAATATTAAAGTTGGATTGGCGAAACTTGGTCACGAAAAAACACTTCATTACCTGTACCCCATCCACCACCATCGGCGATGCTGGAGGTAAAATTGGAAACCCCACCCGTCACTCCGTTTGTACACCAGCTATTATGCTCGTTTCTGTGTAACCACCAACTTTTATTTGTTTTTTGCAAACTTTCAACGATGCTTAAGACCATAAACTGAGCCCCAAACAAGTGATACATGTCCGTATAATCACATGCCCGTTAACTAGAGATATATGTTTTGTATAGTTCTATCAAAATGTTGTGAACAATCTAATCATTTGATGAGTGTTAAGAAGCGGCGATAACATGTGGTAAAGCTGAAGAAAAGAGGACTTTGAAGTTTATTAAAAAAACCTGTTCAATTGTTATGGCTTCATTTTCAATCATCGTCAATCCACATCATGTTCCCAACAAATAATTATTGTTTGTGGCCCAACAATATCATATTTATTTGTTATTTTAACCCCTTTCGTTCTGTAAACTTAATATACTGATAAACAATATCTTCACCTTGATTCGAATCTGAACTGTTCCCATAATTCCATTTGATTCTAGTCACACTGATTCGGAATTTTCGAGTCGTCAAGATGTTCTAAACATTTCGACAGATGCAACTTTTTACTTCACGAAACAAACGTAGAAACACGGAGAGTTGCGGGCAATCGTCTAGACAAAGATGGAATTACCCTTGCAGTTCTTTCTAGTTAAATCTTGGCTTCCTTTATAGGCAGCCAAGATTTAACTTGAAATCACTACTGCCACGCCCCAGGCTTACATGAATCAGTGGTTTGAGAATTTAACTTTGAACCGAAAGATTGTCGGTCCAATTCTGACCAGCGGCAACTGCTGTGTGTCCTTGTGTAATCGCGATTGAACTTGATGGGTACACTAGAAACATCAAAGACAAGAGTAGTGTGAACAGGAAGATGATACGAGCAAATTATTTTTTTTGTTAATCAGCCTGATGATTTGAGACTTGAAGAGTCTAGGTTAAACAAATAAAAACAATTTAAATATTTACTAAAAGGTTGATTACTTTCAGAAATTAGAGAATTTTGTGCGGGTTCGTATGATAAAATATATCTATTAGAGATCCCACAGTGCAATACTGCCCTTTGGCACGACCGAAGACTGTGCATTGTAAAAGAATGTGTTCCACTGTCAACGTCTGTTGGTAAGGAATACACTCTGGTTGCATATTACCCACTGACAAAAAGGAATGTGTAAGTCGTGATACGACACCGTTTCAGAATTACATAATATTTTTACAGAGGTTATTGGAAGGATATTTATCATTAGAAATAGTGGTTGGAAGTGATGGAGCTTGTTATTAGTCGCGCCATCCCATATATCGGTGGTACACCTGCATTCAACCAGCTACGACTCTGCTCGTGCAGAGGTAGTAAGTTGTGGAGTCTGACAGTTTCTCGCCGCTATTTGGTGGTTCTCTCCTGTTATTCTGTCTTCATCCATCCGTAAAACTGCCCGCACATGATGTTACCCAGGCTCTTGAATGTGTCGTTAAACTTTGGTCAAGAAGTAAACAGACCCGGTCTACAGGTTGTGATGTGTTGGAATTTCTAGACAATTGCGTTGAGAAAGGGACACATTACCAACCCTAAAGAAGTTTCCGTGCAAAATATATACAAATAAAAGAAACAAAAACACGGACTGCGGAAGCACTATATTTGCCTTGAGTATCGCCACTGTGCACAATGTCTTTGTCAGTCAGTGAAATGACTTTTAAGGCATTTTATTGTCATTTCTGGATGATCATTTTCCGTTGATTCCGAATCCATCTGATGCAACTCAGTAAACCATGGGTATTTTCAGATATCCAAAATGACGACCAAGTTAGCCACCCCCCCCCCCCCCCCCCCCATTTTTGTTCTGCCAGTCATGTTGATAATATCACATAAACCATTTTTGAACGGAATTCGACGTTAAGTCTTACACAAGTCATCTCTCTACATATGGCCCCACATCTTTTTCTCGGAAACGAAAACATGGGTCATCTCTCCGCATATCTCACCGCCTTTATCTCGAAAATATATTCAAGATGGCTGCTATTTAATTGGTACAATACCCAGAAATTAGAGAAGATTTAAGAATAGTGCTGATAGAGAGTGTTCAGACACCTCGAGAACTTTCCACTGGATCGATCCTCGATCAGGGAAATTTCTCGAGGTATCCGAACACTCTCTGTCAGCATCACTTGTGGAGTAGATGCTGTCATAGCGGACCATGCTATCGGTTGGTAACGTAAAATGGCTGTCCTCTGTGCGGAGAGAAATACTCCCCACGCAGGCTACAGATTCCTTCATAGTATTCGAGGAGAGCAGGGCCACGACGCTCATCACACACACCCGTGCTGTCACAGCGGATCGGCCTATCGGTTGGTGACGTAAAACAGCTGTTCTCTGTGAAAGGAGAAACACTACGCACGTAGGCTAAAGATCCATTCGTAGTATTCGAGGAGAGCAAATCCACGACATTCATCCCACACATCTGTGCTGTCACAGTGGACCATGCTATTGGTTGGTGACGTAAAATGGCTGTCCTCTGTGCGGAGAGAAACACTCCCCACGAAGGCTAAAGATTCCTTCATAGTATTCGAGGAGAGCAAAGCCACGACGTTCATCACACACACCCCTGCTGTCACACTGGATCGTTCTATCGGTTGGTGACATAAAATCGCTGTCCTCTGTGCGGCGAGAAACACTCCCCATACAGGCGAAACATCCCTGCGTGGTATTTGAGAAGAATAAGGCCACGAAATGCATCCCACACACCCGTACCATTGGGCCAAGGAGAAAGGTTAATATAACTTGCATAACTTGCTCGCCAGTCCTTGAAAAGAAATATGCTTAAAAACCCTTTACCCAACGCAGACGATATATTAAAAATTTATTATTTTAAATACCATTTTTTTTCAAATTTTTCAAAAAATTTCAACAAAACCATATCATGTGACCCCTCGTTGGAACGAGCTCGTTCCAACGAGGGGTTACATGATATGGTTTCGTTGAAATTTTTTGAAAAAATAGTATTTTTTCAACTGCTGAATTTGCATATTACGCGGGCGGATGTGGGGGATTCGTTGGGTAAAGGGTTAAACTAAACTGGGTATTGACCGGCGATGTTCAACGAGAGGGAAACATTGCGGTTTGAGAAAAAGCATGAGTAGTATTCTTGGGGCTGAATGAGCCTGTTCTGGGGGAGCAGGGTGGGGGAGCAGGGTGGATGACATCATCTTAATTAAAATGTTACGTAAGGTAATTAACGTTACTTAATGATTTTTTTAATCACTTTAATAATTGTTGCTTAATTAATTTTAATTAAAGACTGTTGCATAATTAATGTAATTAATGTAATTAATGAGTGTAATTAGGGTTGATTATAATAATTAGTATATTAATAAATGAAGTAATAATGTCGATTAGTACATATTTTTTTTTAAAGTCATAATTTGGGATAGATATTATTAGATAAAAAATAAATAATTTATTTAAATCATGTAAAATGGTCACTAATGATCACTATTACATCACGTGATGTCACGTAAATGATCACTGATGATCACTATTACGTCACGTGATGTCACGTAAATGATCACTAATGATCACTATTACGTGACGTCACGTGACGTAATATTGATAATTAGTGACCATTTACGTGACGTCACGTGACGTAATAGTGATCATTAGTGATCATTTTACATGATTTAAATCACTAAAAACCATTTTATCGAATTGTAAAATCACTAAAAACCATTTTATCGAATTGTAAAACCGATAAAAACTGATGAAAACCAATAAAAACCAATGAAAACCGATGGAAACTGATGAAAAACCAATGAAAAACTGATATGCACATGTGATTATCTGATTAAATGGATTATCTGATTAAACAGTGTAGAGTTGGTGGTTCAGATGTGCTACCTCGGCTTGTCATGAATGTGACTTTGATGTTTCTTTTGAAGTAAACTATATCAATTTGTGTGAAGTTGAGCAAAAAACTTGTTTTACCTCAGAGCTCTTCCACTGTAATTTCCCACAATGCACTGTGTGAGAATTTGAAGTAACCAATGATCAACAGGTTGGGGTAGAACCCACCTTATCTTGATATATAATTAGCCAATCAGCGATTGACAGGTTGGGGTGGGACCCATCCTATTCATACATATAAATGGCAGAGTGTTGGAACTGTATTGCCACTCTATTAACTCGCTTCTGAAAATGATGAATTCATGCTACGTCTGTGAATTGTGTCAAAAATCTTACTCTCATAAAACTAATTATTATCGACACAGATGAAAATTACACAAAAATGTAAATTTTAAACACACTATAGGGGGAGCGAACCCAAATACAGCCGAGTTAACAACCAGATCTGTCTGTAACGAGCCACCCTATCCTCCAGTGCATATGAAATCAGCCTTTAGTTGGAACAATGCATTAACAAGTGGAAATATTTTGGGGCTTGCAAATAAGCTAGAGCCAGTAAAATCGCTAGTGATGGGGGAATCACTGAGGGAAAAACCTATAGATGACTCAATAAATACCTTACAGGGCGTTTAGTTGGCAGATACAGCGTCATATACGGCTTTGAGAAACAATATTAGGTTCGGCTTATATGACACTGTATCTGCCAACCTGTAACTTATAATAGATTGGCAGTCCCGTCGGCTTATCAAGCTCATTTGGGTCTGTCTGTCTGTCTCCTCCCTTCTCTCTCTCTCCCTCCTCTGCATGTCTGTCTGTCTGTCTGTCTGTCTGTCTGTCTGTCTGTCTGTCTGTCTGTCTGTCTGTCTGTCTGTCTCTCTCTCTCTCTCTCTCTCTCTCTCTCTCTCTCTCTCTCTCTCTCTCTCGGTAACTTTATGATACAAGAAGAACACAAACAGAAGGAAAGTGTGTACCATTGCCATACAACCCACAAAACGGGCTTATAGAAAAATAGAAAATACATAAAGGGGTTAAATTTAATTGTGTCACTAAATTTATTAAAAATATAATGGCGAGTAGTGAAAAATAAATAAAAAAACGGTTCACAAGATCAGGTATTTTTAAAGTAAATTGCAGAGTTCTCTTTTCGTCAGCTTTATCTATATTTTTATTTAGGATTTCAAAATCGAGAGATATTGCCTCAATCAGCTAATCTCCAATATTTTAAGATCCATTTAATGTTGAAGTGAAAATCACCAGGGGCGCGTTTGTCCTCATATAGGCTATTGTAACCTAAGGGTTAACCATACGAAATAATTCTCTAAGGCAAACATTGTATCATTCCTTAGAAAACACACTTCATTATAATTTTGACTTTGATATCTTTCTGCAATATATCTCTTCCGACAACCACTTCTATCCAAGAAAGTAGGGGGCAAGTTCTAAAATATATAGAGAAAATGAAGTGGAAGTGACTTTCTTGCCCACCGGTTTCTCCGGTAACCAATTTATTTAAAAAAAAAAACAGTTCATAACAGTGGTGGCGCCGGGGGGGGGGGGGGGCAGAGGGGGCTACAACCCCCCCCCCCCCCCCCCCCCCCCGTCGGAGAGGTCCACCCCCCTCCCCGTCGGAGATTTTTAGTCAGTCCGTCGGAGAGTCTCGTAAACCCGACTTCACGAGAAATTTCCGACAATCGAATGTAGATATCTCGTCTTGTCAGTCTCGAACCCGTACACCACTGGAACTTTGATAGAGAATAGTGATTCTCACGAAATTCCTTAATGTCGTTCGTCAAACTGGCATTATAGATGAAATATTTCCCGACCTTATTATAATATGTTTACTTTAACCCTTTACCTAAGGTAACGGTCAGCGCTATTCTCAAAAATTTAACCCTTCACCTAAGGTAACGGTCAGCGCTATTCTCAAAAATTGCCAATTATTTTTCATTATTTTTTTCATTTTTTGTCTCAAAAACATAGGTTATGACCCCTCGTTAGAACGAGCTTCTCGAGCTCGTTCCAACGAGGGGTCATAACCTATGTTTTTGAGACACAAAGATGAAAAAAATTAGTTATTCAAGAATTATTTTTGAATTACACTTGCAAAAATAATTCTTGAATAACTAATTTTTTTCATTTTTGTGTCTCAAAGACATAGGTTATGACCCCTCGTTCGAACGAGCTCGAGGAGCTCGTTCCAACGAGGGGTCACAACCTATGTTTTTGAGACAAAAAATGAAAAAAAATTAGTTATTCAAGAATTATTTTTGCAAGTGTCGTCTGCTTTTCAGGTTAGGTAAAGGGTTAAATAATCAACAAACATACTCAATTTGCTTCTATTTTGGTTCTCCAATTTACCAATTTTCACTCATTTTCCTTCGTTTGGGAGGTCAAATGTTATAGCCCCCCTGTCGGAGAGGTCAGTCTCCCTGTCTAGAAATCCCTGGCCCCACCCCTGGTTCATAAACCAATCCCATTTCCCCTCTTCCCGAAACGTATAACAGTAAGCCATTTGTCTGTTAATACTGTTTATGTTTATATCGTATTTCCTCCCGTCATATCCATTGAATCTGCACGGTCGGAGGCGCAGTGGCTCACAATAGGTAGGGGTGCAGGCAGCAAGCCGAGATGTCCACCTGCGACAACCACGCTGTGTCCTTGGACAAGACACTTCTCCCCCATTGCCCACGTGGGGGCACGGGGACGTTGTGTACTAAGGCGTACTGCACGTTTATTGTACACCTGTCTTCAGCCAACGCTAACCCTGCTTATGTGGAGTTAGTATGTTGGGGAGCTGGCAGTCGCTCGCCGTTACTCGGTGGTTCTCTCCGGGTTCCCCGACTTTCTTCACCCGCAAAAAACTGTCGTGGTCATGATTAGCCATTATGAAGAAATATGTGACCTGTGACCTTAAACACCGATAAATAAATAAAGAAATAATTCGCACGGTCGCAACCGTAATTCAAGATTCCGTTCAATGTTGCTGAAAATATGGACCGTAGAGTGACCTCCCTTATCATGTATTTAAGTATTTTTTTAGAATGGAAGAAATCTTGATTCCCCACTAAAATTATATTTGAAAAACATGAGTGCTTTCAACCAATGGAATTTCAAGCTTCTCGTGTGACAGGATGCTAAGTCTGACCCTTAAAACTCAATTCGTGGGTTCTATACGAGATTCCGTATATTCTTCCACCGGATGGGGCGTAAAGTTTTGCTGACTGATGCTCGACTGACGGGTGTAAATAAAGACATGTGAAGCATACAAATTCCATTCCATTCGAAAGTATCCCGATTCGAGTCAAGTCATGCCACAGCTGATTTGGGAAAACAATTCGTATCGTATATATGTACTTAACACTTTGAAGCCGAGAGGCCGCTTTTTTTGGTCTATGAACATGATACAGCATAATTTCATTACGTAGGATAGCTGCAAAGTAAAGGTGTAGGGTTGACCAATCAATAAGGCTGCACGTTGAAAATATTAACTTGGCTACTCCCAAACAATAAATATGGACCCTTCCAATTGCTGCCGTTGAACTGACCAGGAAGATACCACCAGCGTTCAAAAGGTTAAAATCCTACCACATATCTCCTCTTGAATTGTCCTTCTATCATCAGGTATCCTTACTGAAGATCTGATGGTAGCTGAAGAATTCAATGAGGTTTCGCTTCATGGAACATACCCTAAGTGTTATTGTTTTATTAACAACTTTGGTAACTTGAGGGGAGCTATAATTCTCGTAAATACAGTTAAAACTAGAAGTCCTGTCACGAACTGTGCGCTTATCTAGGCTTAATTGCGCGTATGAATTGCGCGCAATTGCCATATCGAATGGCATTCAAAGCACGGCTGGTTATCCTGGTTACTCATAGCAAACACGGGCAATGTTTCTGCCAATGGACCTCCGGGTTACCCGGAGGTCCATTGGCTGAAACATTACTTGTGCACAGGCCATAATTACAGAATTTAATAGCCTTACTATGGTCATATCCCGTAGATTAACGCGCATATCGACGTGCTATTTGTGAGCATTTCAAGACAGGACTTTTAGTTTTAACTGTATCTTCCAATGACGAAAATTGCCAGCCATGAAATAGAATTTTCTCGTGCCCACTCAGGAGATAACTTTTGGTATACACACAAAAACACTATACACACCCCTCAATATGAAAGACTTGTATTAGGCATTTAACAGTTTGTTATTATCTAGAAAATTACTTCTAATGAGAAGTGTGTTCGTGAATTTAAAAAAATGTGTTTGCAGGTACAAAAACTAGTTCATGGTATATTTATATCTTGTATTGTGTTTTTCGATTTAACATTATTGGTGGCGTTACCAGCTTTGCCGAACCATGTCAAAACGTCCACATACAATATTGGTGTCTACGTACCTATGCTTCTCGTAGTCCATGTTGTCCACGAGTCTGTAGTAATGGCGGCAGAAAGGGGTCAGTAATATCGTTGTATGAGGTGTGACAGTTTGCCACATCTCTTTCCAAGGCATTGCCCATGCCCGAAGGGAAATATGTTGAAGAGGTTGGGAGGGTCGACTGGTACGACTCGTATATCACCAAAATAACTGTGGCGGTTATATGCTACATGGAGGTTTTTCAAGAAGTCGGGCTGCAACGCTGTTTTTCTCACAGTGCTGGACATCCCGGACAGCTGGCGTTTTCATGTGTCCGTCTAGGACCATGTGTTGTAACTCTTGATACGGAGTGCAGTGACTGTGAGTTTACACTAGAGCCCTGCGAATTTCAAATATCAAATAAAGTTCCAAATCGATGCAAACAGACGATTTCGAATCGAACCGAATTTCGAATCGAATTGAAGTTTGTTGTAGATATTATATCATACACTCGATTATTGTGTGCAACGGCGACTCGACAAATCAATGATAAAAAGAATTATTTAGGAACGAAATCTTTGTAGCTTCCATACAAAGATTCAAATTTCGAAATTTTAGCGAATTTGCATCTTCGATTTGCCCATCAGTTCACAAACTTCCTGTGCCTTAGTAGTACAACAATACAGAATGCGGCTTTTTACATTTTTTCCCAATCATGTGGAACATTTGTCTATTATTTTCAGTTGAAATCTCTTTTCAAAATAAGAAAACGGCGTTTTCAGAGTCTTTTGACGCTCTGAACTTTTTTTTTCCTTTTCATTTTATTTTACAATCAACATGTATTTTGTCTGTATTAACTCCGCAACTGTCGTGTATCCGACCCCCTGATACAGATGTTTGTATCAGGGGTCGGATACAAGCACGTTCCTTTCGCGTGAGTTCCATTTTTTTTTGTTCATCCGTACGAATAATTAGTTCGTTATATATTCGTCTACATTCTGGACTTATCCCCAACGTATTGTAAGATAAAATGATTATTACCATTATGTGGAGGTACAAAATATATATCCGATTCGAGCTCCGAGTTGTAAGGGCAGATCACCATCTACTCTTAGAAACTGGAGCGAGACTCGGATACATATTTTGTACATCCACATAATGGTAATAACCTCTATACATCAACCATGTGCGCATCGTCACATATAATACAGACAATGTCCATTCCATCGATATAAAAGTCTAGGATGTGAGATTTACAGTTTTTTCCTGGAAAGAATAGAAACGTGAAAATTACTGTAAAAACACATTCGCTACACAAAAAGCCAAATTGTTTTATTCAGTTTCACATGAAAAGCCAACGTTTGCTTTTGTTACTGTTAAGAAACGACAACAACAGACATCTCGGGGAGCTGTCTAGTGTTTACGCTTATTAAAAGTAACACAGGAAAACTCCGCTATAGTTTCTACTGATACCATACGACATGTGTGGTTTCCCAACAATTACTTTCTTCTTAACCCTTTACCTAACATGAAAAGCAGACGACACTTGCAAAAAAAATTCTTGAATAACTAATTTTTTTCATTTTTTGTCTCAAAAACATAGGTTATGACCCCTCGTTGGAACGAGCTCGTCGAGCTCGTTCCAACGAGGGGTCATAACCTATGTTTTTGAGACAAAAAATGAAAAAAATAATGAAAATTAATTGACGATTTTTGAAAATAGCGCTGGCCGGTTTTGGCCGTTACGTTGGGTAAAGGGTTAATTTTAATAATTTCAAGGCAGATAACTTTATCTAAATTCGATTTCATGACGATTTTGTGGTACCCCCGAACAGGGTGGGGAGGGGAGTCGAAGTTGATCGATCGATGTATGGCTGTAAACCAAATTTGTCCCTACTGTCACGACACACGTCTCGACTGTTACAATATTCTAACTGCGTCATCAGGGCATGTCTTGATAATGAAGTTGGAATATTTGTCAGTCAGAATTATAGTTAAAAAAAACTCCGGAAATTGCTTGTGGGAGAACGCGTGGGTGAACGCGTGTGATTGTCGTGACGCATGAGCTTCACAACTTCTTGTTTTATTAGTAGGCACTGGACACAAATTCAGTCAAGTTGGACCGAATCTACAATATGGACCACGTCTCCCTTTATCCATTCCATAAACACTGAACGATCATCATGTCAACTCTTTATATAACACATTTGGGAAACGAAATTGCAAAACCATTTTTTTTTTATTTGAGGAATGATCGTTTTTTTGTCTATTTCTTGAGTTATGAACCCCAAAAAACAAAGTCCAAACTGTGTAAATGGGCGTACATTACGCGATGTTTGGACTTTGTTTTTTGGGGTTCATAACTCAAGAAATAGACAAAAAAAAACCGATCATTCCTTATAATTAAACGTTCGCGACCCAAATAAATAAATAGTGTGAGTCGTCCTCTACTTCAGCTAACAAAGACTTAAAAACTAAAACTGGTAGACATATTATTTTTCTGGCATAAAAGAGGGCGCATATTATTGAAATGCAAGTAGCAATTGACACACTTTCCAAGTCAAATGCACTTATGTCATTAATTTGTTTATTGACCAATGAATTACGTAATGCAAAGAAAACGGCATAAGCCACGCCTCCCTCAAATTTCATTCAACTGTTCACTTCACGTAAAAGTTACGTTCCGTGGTAGGTGGAAGTAGGCCATCAGTATTACATTGTATTTTGGTTTTGACCGTTTCCCGAGAACTGAAAAACACAGTTTGTAAAAGTGGAGTTAGATATAAAGCCAGATGGCATTGCCGTATTCAAATTTGCAATGTCAAAATTGCCGTATTCGTCGTGACCAGCCATTGTTTACAATCGATTTGGGTAAAACGATGAACGCAGACGATCACCTAGTGTGCGTAAAAATTGAAATATCAAATAAATACAGTTATGAAGAAAAAGAAAAATTGACCCACCACGGTCATTTAAATATTTTATAAATAATTTCATGGTGATAAATTAGTAATATAAATTTATTTTTCTTTTTCACATTTAGAACGAGCCAGTGTTCTAACTTCTATTGATTTGACACCATGTTGCAACTCCGAAGACTGGTATTTTAGGGGCGTGGCTGGGGCGGACCTAATTGTGTTTTTTCGGTTCATTGAGTTATGAAAAGAAAAAACAGAATCGTGTGAGCCAATCGTTTTATCTGAAAACGCATGAACCGAAAAAAAGTTTAATTATAATTACATGTTTTAATTTTTCTCTCGGAAATCATTTGTATGAGACAAACTATGGGTCAGGCATTAGACCAAGTAGCAAATCTTGTCATTTTAGAAAGTACTAGGGAGAAAAAACTGATATCTAAGACTCTAATCCAGACGCAAATGCTCCGACTGGAATATTATGGGGGGGGGGGGGGGGAGGAGGAGACACACCCACATGTACGTCCACGACCACGAATAAGACGCCCACACCAAAACAATATTTGTGCATAATGCGAGCTTCAGATAAACATTTAGGCCAATTCGATAGAATCAACGACGAATCGTTTTTTAAATTGGAGTTTAACGACACTTTCGACAGCCAGGGTCACCTCGTGTCGGAGAGTTGGAATACCCGGAGAGAAATACCAAACAGCAGCAAGCAGCTATCAGACTCCCCCAACATACCAAGTCCGCACAAGTACGGCCAGCACTGGTTGAAGAGATGTCCACCATTGACGTGCAGTACGCCTTGATATCCGCCGCCACTGTGCCTCCACGTGGGAAATCGGGATTACGCGCAATGCCCAAGGACATAACGCAGCGACCCCTGGTGGAGATCGAACCGTGGATCTTTTGGTTTGAAGTCCAATGTCGTAACCAATGAGCCACCGCGATCCCCGGCGAATCATTCCAAAACTCAAATCATCTGATCATTGTATATTCCATACCCCTGATGTGTAGGTTATTTTAACTGGTAGAGTTCTAAATTAGTTTTAACCATCAAATTTTGTACACATGTCTTTTCCTTGTTACAATTTATGGGAGAGTGCCTATGGGCACTCTCCCATAAATTGTAACAAGGGGGGCGCGGTGGCTCAGTTGGTAGAGGTGCAGGCTGCAAGCCCAGAGGTCCTCGATTCGAATCCAACCTGCGACGACCGCATTGTGTCCTTGGGCAAGACACTTCACCCCCATTGCCCACGTGAGGGCACGGTACTGTTGTGTACTAAGGCGTACTGCACGTCGATGGTGCATCTGTCTTCAACCAATGCTAACCCTGCTTGTGTGGAGTTAGTATGTTGGGGGCTGACAGTTGCTCGCCGTCGCTCGGTGGTTCTCTCCGGGTACTCCGGCTTCCTCCACCCGTAAAACTGTCACGGTCATGGTTAGCCATTGTGCAGAAATATGTGACCTTAAACACCAATAAATAAATAAATAAATAAATTGTAACAAGGCAAACACTTACAGATTAAATAGTATCACTTCAAACATACAAAGCACATGCATTGAATATGAGCCTTCAAGCTGTATTACCTGCACTTCAGAATAAAGCCCAAACGTGGGCTTCCATCACTCTACCAGTTAAGACCGTGGCAGCCTGTTTTAGTTTTCCTCCACAACGTTCATTTACTGAGTCACGTTGTTTATGACCAATAATTTAATAAGAGAATAATAAGAAAAGAGGCACCAAAGAACCAGGGATGGCACAAAGATGACCTATTAGATGGGTTAAATCTGATTTTTCCCCGAATATGATGCCTCACATTCCGACTGACCAAATATTCCAACAACACGGTTGAAGGCATGCCTTGATAGTGCTGTTGGAATACAAGTCAGTTGGAGGATAAAAGTTGAAAACTCATTACAGTTTGGCAATTTAATAGTGAATAAATAAAATACACATGTACTAGTCGTGACGTAACATTTAATTTAATTAACACGTACCTAAAGGTACTCTAAAAAGGTCATGCAGGTCCCTTAATTGGGTACTACAGAAAACATTAATTTGACTGATTGTGTTTGTGGCTTGAGTCCAAAGATCAAATCTAATCTTTTAAGTAAGTATAAGATTCTTAGACATTAATCCTGCTGAAAAGCCCCGACTGCACACATTATCGGCGGGGGTGGGGTGTGTGGTGGTGCCCCCCCCCCCCCCCTGTGACTGAAGTCCAAATATCAGATCTAACATTTTAAGTAAGTATGAAATTCTTAGATACCATCTTCACAAATTATTACGAGAGGGGGTGTAACCCCCTAAACTCCACGTAATGACGATGCTACAAGGAACAATATTTTGAATAAAAGTTCTAGAGTTTTAGTTAATTTCCATGGGCGACAATCTGGATGATTTGACGTAATGTTCAGGGTGTAAACTTTCAGCTGCCATGGAACTGGTTCTCCAAATCTCCCTCCTGTGTATGTTCCATCAAATCGCATCCCAAATTCTTGAAAGAGCCATCAAAATATTATTTGCAGTCCTTTGTTGGACACATTTGTGCAATATTTGTCTTTTTCCCACCTTCAGTGACTGTATTGGTAGCCATTGTGGAGTTTGAAGATATTTTTTTCAACATAAACATGATGGAAATCAGTCTTACATATCCCGACATAGAAAACGGACTGTTTAAATAATTTTAAAGCATAAATCATAAATATATGATTCCTCGAGCAAAAGTAGTAAATGTTCATATAGAAGGTGCCATTAGACTGACAGTGTTGTTTACAAACTAGATGTGCCGCATATGGGTGTGGCTAAATAAGAAGGTTATGAATAAGGAGGACGACACGTACAGGTCTAAGTTTAACTACAAATCTTGGACTCTCCTATCTCTTTTCATATACGAAGTGACGCAATGTATGGAACTTAGATTGTAGTTTAGTGGATACAGACCATTGATCTCTATAGAACTACACTGGACTGTTCATAGATCTCATATAGAAAACTCTCTCACCCTAAAGAGACATGATCTATATACAACTAGACTGGACCGCTCATAGACCTCATATAGAAACCTACCTCAACCGCTGACATGCTACAGAGACAATTGTGGCTATAAATATGTACTGCTAAACAGAAGAAAAAAATGTCTTCATTTGTTTCATTTTTCCTTTGATCGCCGATCAGTTTTCAACGAATAAACCTCAACGTCTAAGGAAAGATTAATATGTTGATGAAGGGCACATTTTTAGTGGCAATGCATATTGATTGTTTACAACATATTTTAGTTGTTATAAAGAAAAAACATGTGCTGATATTGAGAAGTTGATATAATGTAACTATTTTGCGTGCGAGGTAAACACTATGATGTTTGACGAGGTGAAAACCGTTACGCTGTGACTGTAGTCACAGCTTAAGAGCTTTCACATCAACAGACGTCATCGATGGGGAGAGTTATCGCGTTGATTAACTTGACGCCATGCGTGCGTGCGTGCGTGCGTGCGTGAGTGCGTGAGTGCGTGCGTGAGTCCGTCCGTCCGTCCGTCCGTTCGCCCGTCCGCCCGTCAGTGCGTGCGTCCGTGCGTGCGTGTTTTTGTTTGTTTCAGAGGTGGGTTGGGTAGCGTCGTTTCTCGATTACGTTCCAACATTTCAGTTGCATAAAAAACAGTGAGTCTGACTTGATCCTCAACAAATGATGATAACTGTCAATATGACAACGTCCCTCCTTATCCATTCCATAAACAATGAACGATCATCATGTCAACTCTTTATATAACACTGCTAGAAATGGACATTTGCAAAATCAATTTTTTTTTATAATTGCATATTTTCATTTTTTCTCCGGAAATCATAGCGTTTGGTCCCTTTTTGTAATGATTGCGACTAACTCTTTCCAATGAGAGGGCCACAACCACAACTGAGGAAACAAGCGAAACAGTAATAAACCTAAATGACGATTTTTTTAAATATTTAGTCTTAGTTACACTCTAAAATTAGGTTCATATTCACTCAACCCAGAAGAAAACAAATCAGTTGTTTGTGTTAGAGTACGGTCGCCATCGACTAGTCAGATTTCAACGGGTGGGCAAGATTTCAACGGGTGGGCAAGATTTCAACGGGTGGGCAAGATTTCAACGGGTGGGCAAGATTTCAACGGGTTGGTAAGATTTCAACAGGTGGGCAAGATTTCAACGGGTGAAATAATTCTAAACACTAATTATAGGAAAAATCATCAAAATTTAATTAATGAAGCACCGGTTTTATCCATTAATTACAATTTTGCTGATGATGACTCTTATTATAAAATTGAGTTCATATTCACTCAACCCTGTAGATTGTATTCATTTCATTCACTCAGCCAATTTGATGTTGGTTGATTTGTTGAGTGCAGGGCGCTGCGAATCCCTTGAATCGAGCTGTAAACTTCAAATTGTAAATATTCCACCTTAACTATTTTATTAACTTAACTATTTTATTCAACGGTGGCTCGGAACCAGGAATACGACAGAATGAAATCTAAGTACTCTCTGATGCAGAACTCGAAAGTTTAGTGTATAGATCTCTAGGAGCCAATACTATAAAACTGTTTTAGTTGTATTTTCTATCTTTCAATATAATTGACTAAATAAATCATTAGCATTTTAAAAGATATGGCAAACTGCCAGATCTTTGAAAATGCTAATGGCGCATTATAACCCATTTAAAGTCATAACTAGAAAATACAATTCTAGAAAATGCAATTGTAAAAGTTTTATGGTTTTGACCTTGATGATAGAAAAGTTCAAGAGATGAGATTTTGTAACATCCTGACGATTCACCTCGCGAATTTCTTTCTTTACATCGATGACATTTGGTAATACGGTATACCATTGAAACGTTCTTACACTTCTCATTTCATCATTGTGTTAGATCGCCGCATTTCCTTGTCACAGTAAACGAATATCAGGTTTATGTTATCGACTTTATTACGGTGGTCATAATACGGGATGAGCTAACAAGTGAATACCAGGATTAGAATTCTTCCTATTATGTGTGAGGTTTAGTAATTTGAGCGAAAGAAAGATCGGCCGCCCTATTTCATTTCAGTCTAGCGATAGCCAAACGAAAAGATAATTCGCTCAGATTGTCCAGGCGTAAGTCAGTTTATTGTTATTTATTTATTGGTGTTTTAAGGTCACATACTTATGCATAATGGCTAATCATGACCGTGATAGTTTTACGGGTGGAGGAAGCCGGAATACCCAGAGAGAACCACCGAGCAACGACGGGCAGCTGCCAGCTCCCCAACATCGTAACTCCGCACTGCAGCACAGGCAGGGCTAGACTGGTTGAAGACATGCGCACCATCGACGTGCAGTACGCCTCAGTACACGGCCTCATCTTGTCCCCATGTGGACAATCGAGTGTCTTGCCAAGGACACAACGCGGGAGTCCGAATCGATCGCTCAGATGGTCACCCATCCGATCACTAACCGGGCTCGACGTTGCTTAACTCCGGTGATCTGACGAGAACCGGTTACCGCAACTCCACCGCGCCCCCAGGCGTAAGTCAAAACGAGCGGACTATTACAGCAATCAGTTAATCGGGTTCTTGGAGTTTGCTGTGTTTACGAAAACCTGATCAGTGAGATGAAACATGACACAGTGTGCGTCGTGTTTGATCTGCCTGACCTCTGCTGGGGCCAATACTATACAACCTTTACAGTTGTATTTTTCAGAATTGTATTTTCTATTTATGGAAATGACTAATTGGAATAAACCATTAGCATTTTCAAAGATGTGGCAATTTGCCAGTTGGCAAATTGCCATATCTTTTGAAATGCTAAGGATTCATTTCCGTCATTTATATTCGCTTGTAGAAAATACAATTTGGGAAAATACAATTGTAAAAGTTTTATAGTATTGTCCCCTGGTCTCGTTCAATAAGACGGAATATTACAACCCCAGTAAACAGACTGTTGTGTAATAATTTGTTTATTATATAACAGCGGATCTGAGATGCAAATTAAAAAAATGTAAATTCGCACAGATTATCTAAGCGTAAGTCAAAACCAGCAGACTATTACAGCAAACTTGTTAATCGAGGTTGTTGACGTTCGCCCAATTGACGGAAACCAGATCAGCCGGAACAAACATGACGCAGTTGGGGTCGTGTTTGATAAGCTTAACCTGGTCTCGTCAATAAGACGAAAAAATACAACCCCAGTTAACTGGTAGAGTGCTAGAAGCTCATATTGGGGCTCCATTTTGAAGCGCACATATTGCAATTTAAATGTTTCGTATTCTGTGGATGTGTTCCGTAATATCTCTGAAGTGAAATTATTTAATCTGTTTTGCTTCGCCTTGTTATAAGTTATGGGAGAGTGCCCAGAGGCACTCTCCCATAAATTGAAACAAGGCAAAAGACCTTTTGAAAAAAATTTGACAACCAAAAATAATTTAGCACTCTACCAGTTAACTGACTGCTGTGTAATAATCTGTTTATTATATAACAGCGGATCTGAGATGTAAATTAAAAAGTATGGATGTCCACCCAGAGTGTTCAACGCCAAGGCACTCGAGTTTTTATTTCCCGTTTGTAAAATTGTTGCTTCGAAAATCTTCTATTGTCAGTGGCGTTAGTGACGTCACGAGCGGCTCGTTTGAGATTAGCATAATGCGGAGTAGGAAAAGTGGAGACTGAAGTTTTCTGCCATGCCAGGGTTGAAGGGCTCACTTCTGTGGCATTGATAGGATAATAGGGTTGTAATATTATAAAATCGAGTATAGTAACTCGCAGTTTTCGTCAAGTTGTGTCACCCTGGATACAGCAAAGCGTTGAATATCGTAAAGCGTATGGCAGCATGTCTGTTTAAGGTGATATAAAATATGTTACTTCAAGAGTTTGTGGAACTCACTGTGGTGATCACACAAGCAACAAACAAATGAACACGTAGTGGAGGAAATGATGGCAATAGCTGCTGGTTTGGATGTTGGCATCAAATTATGACACAGGTCGGCCAATCAGTGGGAGTTGGAATAATGACAGTAGTGAGTGGATAATGGTGAAGACTGTTAAAAATAACACACAGGTCCAACAGTGCATAAGTAAATGAAGTCGTATTGGCAGTCATTGTCTTCCTGTGGAGACATCGAAATATCTTACAAGTGCAGCAGAGAACTGGTGAAGACGTATTTATGAACAATGCATTATAGTAGAGACTTCAAAATTCTGCACATGATTAATAGAGTGAAATAGAAGGCGTGTCACAGACAACGTGTTGTGGTAATAAACTCTCGCACAAGTCCAAATGCGATTTCTCGATGTGGTATCATTGAACTAAATATTTGAATTAGAGTTATCCACCTTGAAATACTGCTCTCTGAAATGATACAATCTCTAAATATAAGCAGCCTTGGGGGAATATATAGTGTCAATAAACGGTTGAAACATGCTGTTGACATCTTGCATTATTGTTGAATACACCAGATAAATAAAGAGGGTTATTTGATGACTTTTGGACCTAAAAATGGAATTGACTTTTGGTGTGTTTTGACCGGTACTTTCCTTCCTGTCAGTTTTTCTCTCTTATTTGTTGCATGACTCCTTGTTTTCTGGTCAGTAAAAGTTATCTGAAGGGCTATACTCGACAAAGATATATTAATGCCAAAATTAAAGTGATGCGATCATATCTTTTTTCGCCGGAATGTTATAATAGTCACCTGTGAGCAAATATTTAGTTCCGTGATACATGTCATACCCTGAAAATCGAATTTTTATGGTGGGGCCTCTAAAATGTTGGACTCATCAAATGATGCGTATCGGAGGGAGGCTGTAAGCATGGAGGGTGTCGAATGGTGTAAATTTGGAACCTATTGACTATTCGGATTTAATATATTCCAAGGTCTTTAAGGAACCGGGAACGAGATTTTTTTAAACAGATAATGGGGGAACCGGAAGATTCTCCCTTTCATAAATCTCAATGATAATTATGATCAACAGGTTGCCGGCCGCAATCATCATCGCCACTTACGAAAACGGATGGGCAGCAAGTATGTAGTAGAACGAACTATTGGCGTCCCTTTGGGCAATACAATTTTGAGCGCATGCATTTTTAAATACTAATGTTCGCATCGGGCTCCCCGGCGTGAGAATTAATATTTACAGTACAGTCGCCGTTCACTGGTCGTGATACACGCGTGGGCAGTGATGTCCACACATGTGTTTATCTGGTAATAAAATCATCTGCAGCAAAATTGTTACTATTATTCGTATAATTGGTGTTTGGAATCTAATATTATTGCATCCATGGAAATATTGACCACCCTTTGAAAGTGACCAGTCCACGGTGGCCGTACTGTATAATTATATATCTTACCTCCTACAGTTAAAACTAGAAGTCCTGTCACGAATAGTGCGCTTGTCTAGGCTTAATTGCGCGTATGAATTGTGCGCAATTGCCATATCGAATGGCATCCAAAGCACGGCAGGTTCTCCTGGTTACTCATAGCAAATACGGGCAATGTTTCTGCCAATGGACCTCCGGGTTACCCGGAGGTTCATTGGCTGAAACATTGCTTGTGCACAGGCCATAATTACAGAATTTGATAGCCTTGCTATGGTCATATCGCGTAGATTAACGCGCATATCGACGTGCTATTTGTGCGCATTTCAGGACATGGCTTTTAGTTTTAACTGTACAGGTATCTGGGAATTTCAATGGCTCAGTCGTCACATTCAGACTGCATATAAAAACATATACTGCCTGTCAACATCAATATACGCTGATAGCTATGGGTAATCTCCCCTTTGTTCATTGATTTTTCAAAATGGCGGCAGTCGATAAACGCTTCAAGTTGAAAGACTGGGTGATGGAAGCCCATGTTTTGTTTTTTTTTCTGAGGTGCAGGTTAGGCAACTTAAAAAGGCTTCATATTCTGTGGATGTGTGTCATGTTACCTTCGAAATGAAACTGTTTTGTATGTATGAATTTGCCTTGTTACAATTTATGGGAGAGTGCCCGTAGGCACTCTACCATATATTGTAACGAGGCAAAGACACGTGAACACATTGTGAGAATTCTCTCATTTAATTTTAGCGCTGTTGTTATTAGTTCTGTGCATCGATGCAGCAGTCGGTAAGATATATTCGTTACACTGACTGTTGATGGCCTAATATGGTATATATGGTGTCAGTTAATTCCATATATACCATATTAAGCTACCAACAAACTGTGTAACTAATAATATGTACAGTATTCGTGGATGGTACAAAAGATATAAATATCATCAGTCGGAGTTATTGATGAGCTAAGGGAACGCGGTCACTCAGTCGTTATGGTATTGGCCTTCAAACGTTCGATCCCTGCGAGGTGTATCTGTGTCGTGTCCTTGGACAAGGCACTTACTTCTTATTGCCCACGTGGTGTCAAAGTGGTGCTGTGTGGTAAGGCGTTCTGCTCATCGATGGTGCACTAAAGTCTTGTCTTCAACCAATGCTAACCCTACTCGTGTGAAGTTAGTATATTTGTGAGTCTGCCAGTTGTTCACCGCTACTCGGTGGTTCTCGTCGGGTACTCCGGCTTACTCCATCCGCAAAACAGTCCGACACGATGTGACCCTAGCTATTAAAATTGTCGTTAAACCCCAATAAAAAACTGAGGTGCTTTGGGAGAAAAAGCCAGGGAATATAAACAAAACGCAGATAATTTTGGGAAAAACGTTACCTTTTCTTTCGCTGACGAAAACGCCATTCCGGTTTCTGTTCTACCCATACTTTTAGGTAAACGGGATGAAACATCTGGTATTGAAACAGGGAAATCTCGTATTAAAACCTATTGAAAATAGTGTGCAATTTCAAGTGTGTTTGGAAACATTCTTAGTGAACGTTACCAGTGTGACCAACGGTAGCCGATCAGGGGAATTGAGTGGCACGTTCCAATCCACTTTTTCACTCAAATATGCTACCCGATTACACAAGGAGTTAAAATAGAAGTGATGTGTCAATATACAGGTATTACTGTAATACATTTTCTACGAATGTAAACACAATAAGATGGCCCAGGAATTCACTCTCGACCGGTTCGGTTAGCTTCAGGTTGGAAGATGCTTGAAGTAGAAAGAGTAGACCAAATCATGAGTGGGACAGTGTCATGCACATCTAAAAGGAAAGGCAATACTGATATATGAATTTAGCTACCCAGAATGGTGTCGCCAGGTGCTTCTAAAGTGGAGGATATGTATCAGTAACCCCTACCCCAACTCCACCGCCACCCCAGAAACACACACACCTCCCATTGCGCGCGTCATTCGTGAAACCCAGAGAATCAAGGATACAGCTTCTAAGCGAATCTTTTTTCCAAATATTCTCTCCCCGAATCCAATCATGGTAGGTCCGGCGCGCCTTGGGACCTTGTGTCCCTCTACTTCTCATGACCTCCTGCCGCTTGTGAGTGTGAAGTAGCGGGAATTGTTTGAAGCATCGTTAGTTACATCGAGTCATTGATTTTGAGCGAAACTGTTCATATTTGTAGTTGAAATGACAGATGTTCTTTAAAGTACCGAACGAAGTTAAAATCATAAAGGGATATGGTTATTCCTACAGTATAGTAGACAAGGTTACGAACATAAATGATAAGCTCAACAGTTTTGTAGATTATCCAATAATATCGTTACTGGTGACTTATCGCATATCTTTGAAGTGAATTGGTCGTTTATGTACATAAAACACCATTTTTTATCACAAATGAGAGAATGTTCCAATAAGACTAAAATTCTCCTTCTCTGATTGGACGAGAGCTCGCTTAGTATGTTCTATGTTTACGGCTCAAGTGGCAAATGTTACAGCCTGACGTCACAACCTCTCACATGAGGTCGTCCGGTTTGTCATCAACGGAGTGCCAAGCAAGTGGTTTCATTTTTCTGGATTTTTCACACGTGCAACAAACGGTGTTCCGGATAAAGTGTTGTTCAAATTACAACCCGATTTACGATTTGAAGTAAGATGGAATGAGTTTATCTGATTTAATGATTATTTAGCCAGTGCCGTCGTGGGTACACGAGAGGTTTATTTACTAAACCTGTGATCGCTAAAAGTTGCCTTATAGAAGGCAACTTTTAACGATCACAGGTTTAGTAAATAAACCTCTCGTTTTTTTTACAATGTAGGTTTTGTGCAACGGGTAGTGTCTTATTGGAACATATACGTTATTGTGACGAATTGACGGTAACATGGTATGAGGTTTGTGACTCGGGGGCTTATGTTCAACCTCGATGCTTCGCGTCTCGGTTGAACATAAGCTCCGAGCCGCAAACCTCAGACCACGTTACTGTTAATTCATCACAATAACTTAAGTTTTTTTCTGAATTTTGTAATGACATCCATCTTTAGCTGTGAAGCAGCTATTTACTTGATTTTGCTTGATTTTGTAACAAAACTCAGGAGAAAAAAAGAGTTTGTCTTCCGAGAAATCATCAGCGAAAAGGTCAATTTCATAAAAGAGATTTTAGCATTTGAATATCTCTATCGAGAATAACAGCTGGATGGACCTCTCACAGTTGGAGCCATTGAAGTTTACACTTAATTTAAAACAAAATTGAAAAACGTGAAGAAAAAAGATCAAAGCAGGTTTTTTTTACCTTCAGTTTATCAATTTACATTTTAAGGGAGATGTATCTGTATTACATAAGAGACAGCACACTAATGATATCTAACTACGTTTACATGATAACATGATATTTTGATGGTGTTGTTTGGTGTGTGTAGCAAGAGGCTGGCAGAAGTGGATTTTACGTAAATTCGGAGGTGAGGGCTACTCGTTGTTGGTGCAGATTTTGGTGGTCTTCTTTGATTGATACGTACATATTCACTTTCTTTCTTAAAATTTCAACTCTCTGCCAAAGAGATTTGAAGATCGGTTTTTTCACAGAATCATTATTGTCAAAATAAATCTTCTAAAAATGCATGTCGTACAGTTAAAACTAGACGTTCTATCAATAAATGCGCACAAATAGCACGTCGAACTGCGCGTTAATCTACGCGTTACGACCGTAGTAAGGCTTTCAAATTCTGAACATATGGCCTGTGCACAAGCAATGTTTCAGCCAATGGATCTCCGGGTAACATTGCTGTGAGTAATCAGGAGAACCTGCCGTGCTTTGGATGCCATTCGATATGGCAATTGCGCGCAATTCCTACGCGCAATTAAGCCTACACAAGCGCACAATTCGAGGCAGGACTTCTAGTTTTAACTGTATAAGCTATGCCTTTGCGTGGAAAAATAAAAAATAAATCTTCTAAAAATGCATGTCGTATAGTACAGTGCGTATTACTAAAGCAGAGACGGGATCTCCTCCCTAGCAATACAGTTAAAACTAGAAGTCCTGTCATGAAAAGCGCACAAATAGCACGTTGATATGCACGTTAATGTGCGTGTTATGGCCCAAGTAAAGCTATCAAATTCTGTACATATGGCCTGTGCACAAGCAATGTTTCAGCCAATGGACCTCCGGGTAACCCGGAGGTCCATTGGCAGAAACATTGCATGTGTTTGCTATGAGTAACCAGGAGAACCTGTCGTGCTTTGGATGCCATTCGATATGGCAATTGCGCGCAATTCCAACGCGCAATAAAGCCTAGATAAGCGCACTATTCGTGACAGGACTTCTAGTTTTAACTGTAACTCTTGTATTGTAAAATACAGTTGCAGCCAATTATCCTCCGGTTGAACCAGAAGGTCATTTATTTGAAATATTGCTTGTATTCCTTACGTTTGTGCTTCGATCACTACGTAATGTTATGTCCACGATCTGTGACATCGGTTCCAAATGCTGAAGAATTTCCTTATTGTTTCGATTTTCCGACAGAAGAAAAGGTTTTCTAAATGTTATTACATACATCTCTGGCCTTTGTAATATTAACCATCGGGTACTACACAGAGGGGGTGGGGCAATTGCCTCTCTTTTAGGGGGCCAATGAAGAAAACAGGTGCATCTATTTCTTTCTACCCGATTCTTTGTGCAGGTCATTTGGTTGAACTTGCATTCCTTATGTTTTTTCTGTGATTTCAACGTAATGGTATGTTCACGATCTGTGGTATCGGTGCCAACTATTGAAAAATTTCCTTATTGTTTCGACTTTCCGACAGAGGAAGAGGTTTTCTACATTTTATTACATACTTCCCCGGCCTTTGTCATAAAAACCATCTGATACTAAACAATTGCTGCGCTAGATGGGGAGGGGATGGGACAATCGCCTCTCTGTTTCGATTCTATGAAGAAAACAGCTGCATGTATTTCTATTGAACTGATTCTTTGTGCCGGTGTGACAGGAATGATAGTCCGTAGGAACGTTAGTCCCTCTGGACTATTATTCCGCGGAATTATAGTCCTAGGTCTAACATTTCTAGGAATAGTAGTCCGGCGGACTACTATTCCTAGAAATGTTAGACCTAGTACTATAATTCCACGGAATAATAGTCCAGAGGGACTAAATTTCCTACGGACTATCATTCACGTCACACCGGTACAAGATTTGTGATCAAAGTGGTACTCGGGTGGAGGTGTCAGGTTTATATTTCATTTTAGCTCTTCACTTTACGCAAACACCAAATTTGCATTTTCCTTCAAAAACACACAGACATACAGAGAGACAAACAGACAGATAGACAGACAGACAAACAGACAGATGCACTGTTCGAGTCTGAAACCTTCTAAAATGGAACAATGCCTGCCTTATTACAACCTGATTTGTCGCAACCGATCGAAAATAATGAAGTCTTACACAATTCAAAGGATGGAGACCAAAGTTGTTCATACAACATGAATCGGTCGACGACCGTGGACTTCCGCTTACCGATACCAAATAAATATACTCACTGACACAGTCAGGTGTCTCACTTGGTTTTAATTATACTCTGGCGTACAAAATGTTTGTTGCTTAAGATTCGTCGATGATAGTGATTTATTTATTTATTTATTTATTTATTTATTTATTTATTTATTTATTAGGGTTCAACTTACATTAACAGCCAGGGTCATATCATGTCGGTGACAATTTTGCGGGTGGAGGAAGCCGGAGTACCCGGAGAGAACCACCGAGCAACTGTCAGCTCCCCAGCATCGTAACTATGAACTCTGCACCGCGGCACAGGCAGGGTTAGATTGGTTGAAGACATGTGCACCATCGACGTGCAGTACGCCTTAGTACACAGCGTCATCGTGCCCCCATGTAGGCAATCGGGGTTAAGTGCCTTGCCCAAGGACACAACGCGGGAGCGCGAATCAGTCGCTGAAATGGTCACCCATCCAACGACTAACCGCGCTCGACGTTGCTTAACTTCGGTGGTCTGACGAGAACCGTTTACCGCGACGCCACCGCGCCCCCTAAGTGTTAGTGATATACAGCAAAGAAAATCCATTTATTCTGCTTCTTAGGCTTCCTGGCGTTAACCCTTTACCCAACGAATCGCCCGCATCCGCCCGCGTAATATAGGAACTGAGCAGCTGAAAAAATATTATTTTTCGAAAAATTTCAACAAAACCATATCTTGTGACCCCTCTTTGGAACGAGCTCGTCGAGCTCGTTCCAAAGAGGGGTCACATGATATGGTTTTGTTGAATTGTTTTTTTTTAAATTTTAAAAATGATATTTAACATAATAAATTTTGAAATCTTCCGCGTTGGGTAAAGGGTTAAGAGAGGTAGAGATTCTTAGAACTCTTTAAAGTCACTTATAGTTTCCATTTGCAAGTACATGTCTGATGGAAAGTACAATAATACTTATAGTGTCCATGGTAAGGACAACTGTTTGGTACCACTATATTTTCCAGAAAGGTCTTTCTATGGGCTTTGTGAACATGTGGCAAGGACAGCTTTTTCTTATTATAGGTGTCATGATAGAAATGGACTAATTGTTTTCCTTTCTCGATGACAAAGGCAAATGATTCGGGAATGCTCATTATAAGGCAGTGCATGTTCGATTTTGCATACTGTGGTGGTAGTGCACATAAGTAGCAATATATTGATATCATCGAGAAGGTGATATGTGGTGTCACTATGCATGCACTCCACGTAATACTGTACGTTTCAAAAAGGCCTTTTTTGCACTTGACATTCACAATCTCACGTTTTATTGATGAGCCGCTTTTCACACGAATTGGAGTGGTTATGAGTTATTATAAATTGGTCTGTAGTATTTAAAAAAATTATATTTATTGGAGCCTGATGTCACTTTTATCTTTTTTTGCTGTATCACAGCCCCGATACAGGTATGAAGTCGAGTTTTTCCATGATTACCTATTCTACTATATATGAAAAGCCTATGACATAAATTTTAGCTTTACACACCAACCGTTGTGAACACGCCAGCAATGGGATTTCAGTTGTTAAACTTTACACTTATAGTGGACCTACATCCAAGTTGACCTTTGGTGACCTCGCCTTGAATGCAAACTTGTCTAAATTTATCACTTGTCGCCTCCTGATGAATGAAATGAAATCGGCAATTATTTATCACGTTTTTAAATAAGCTTTAACAAACATACGTTGTCTCATGTTAATAAAGCATCCATAACTCGAAATAGTATGCTATTATGTTATTAAAATGAAAAAAGGCGAGTCTCGTTTTCTATTTCGTTTGAGCGATAAAATTGCCAGCGGAAGTACTGCCCACCAGCGCTCGTGTAAACAAAACAGATTCACGCGTGTGAATATTGATTTATTCAACATTAAAACTCTAATTAATTCGACGATCATGGTACAAATAAAATATACCCAAAGTAGCTTGGTGTACCAAATGTTCACCACTCGTGGTGAAGTGGTGTTAACCGCGCGCCAAAGGCTCGCGGTTAACACCACTTCACCTCTAGTATTTATACCTATACTGCCCACTTTGGAAACCTTTCACTCCTCACGGCGTTGATTAACGTAACCTATTTTACCAGCAAAACGGAACTTGTTTCCACAATAAACAAGCGCGGCTCCTCTTCCTTGAGTCAGCGTCATCCTAGATGCAGTCGGCTCTCCTTTTCCCATTTCAACCTTCTAATATTTTTATCAAGAAAACCCTGTTATTCTGTCTATTTCACAAGCTACCTTCTGGACTGTTTTGTCTTTAATCTGCGTGGCAAATATTCTATATGTATAAATGGGAAGACATTCGGGAACTAGTGGGAAATAAGTCGGGACTCCGATGCTTGGATTTCATTTCAGTTGAGAAGGTCTACTCTTGTTACTTTGAACTTTGGTTAGATGTGAGGACAATAGATTAAGCCACTGTTCCTGACACCGTGCGACCCATCAACAACAATGTACACTCTAAAATCAGTTCGATTAAAAACCAATCCAAATCAACTGGGTTGAGTGAATATGAACCCACTTGGGTTCATATTCACTCAACCCAGTTGATTTGGGTTAATCTTAGCACAACTGATTTGTGGGTGTTGCTTTCAAGATCATCAAGAAAAAGGAAGATGCTGGCATAATGAAAACACAAGTTTGCTATAATTAGAGAAGCGCAAATGAAGATTGCCAATAGATGAATTCAGTCAGTCTGTTAAAACAGTTTTTAACAAATCAGTTTGTTAAACCACCATATTCAGCCATCAGCGCTGGGGCCAGGAGCGATGGAGAAAACGTGTGTACACTTGACCTACGCAATGGAACATTCCGCAGTGTTTTTGACCACATAGTGGTATCATGCCTAATAATCAAATGGAACAGATCCTGGTAGCATTCGTGTAATCTCGATGTTTACATTTGTCGGGGGAGTAAGCAATTCCACCACTACCTCAGGACTTTTCCTGATTTTCATCGGAACGCTAGCTTTGTTCATGATAGAAGCTTTTCGGCCACTTTAGCAGCCACAAACGAAAAGGAAATGTTCTTAGAACAATGAGGGTAATTACTTCTAGGACTCGTCTGCTTCACTTGTAAAGAGAGAGTCTATAGCCACATTCTGGCTAGAGAAATTGATTTCGTGAGTGGGATTCGGTAAGAAAGGTTCTGTGAGTGGGATTCATTGTTCACTATCACATGACACATCCCGGTACGATGAACAGTCTCTCATACGTAATGTACCAAACTATGTACAGGGTGAAAGAGCTGTATAGACTGATTCGATCTTAGAGTCATGGGGCGATCTGATTGAGTCTACCATGACTCGGTCAAGGGCGGAGGACGAGATAGGACCAGAAATATCTAACAAACTGGTAGTAGTGTCACATGCCTGCAGTTATGGTAGAAGACTTTATGAATGGGTGTAGTAGGATTAGAAGTAGTAGTACTAAGAACCGATCAAGGAACTCAAAGTGGTGAATGTGGACACGTTAGTGACACTGGTCCAGTATGCCCGAGTGAAGATAGAAGTGAAAGAAGGAAATCCACTTTGGACGATAGTGTGCGACAACCTTGTAGTTATTGTTGTTGATACGGCGTGCTCTTTATCTCCATTCCGGGCAAGATGGACTCGATCTGCCTCATCTTCTCGGTTAATCTAGTGCACATCTAATGTAGGTTGGACAATAATGGCGAAAAAATGAATTGATGTACAACGACGAAGATGTTAAATATCTTAACTGGTAGAGTGCTAGAAGCCCATATTTGGGCTTTGTTCTGAAGTACATGTACAAAACGTAACGGCTTCAATTTCAGTGGCAGTGCTTCATAGTATCTTTAAAGTGGCTGCCCTTCACATTATCTTTGGCCGCACGGTGGCTCAGTGGTAGACTGTTGGACTTCGATGCTGGAGGTCCCGAGTTCGATCCACGTCCGGGACGACCCGCGTTGTGTCCTTGAGCAAGGCACTTTATCCCGGTTGCCTACATGAGGGCACGATGACGCCGTGTACTAAGGCGTACTGCACGTCGATGGTGCACATGTCTTCAACCGCTGTGACGCTGCTTGAGCGGAGCTTGAAGATAGTTAGAATGTTGAGGAGCCAACAGTTGCTTGTCGATGCTCCGTGGTTCTCTCCGGTTACTCATGCTTCCTCCACCCGTAAGACTCTCGCGGTCACGATTAGCCATTCTGCATAAGAATAAATAAATAAATAAATAAATAAATAAATAAATAACATTACCTTTGAAGTGATATTATTTCATCTGTTAGGATGTGCCTTGTTACAATATATGGGAAAATGCCAACAGGCACGTCCTATAAATTGTAACAAAGAAAAGTCAAGTGAACAAATTTTAATGACCAAAAATAATGTTGCACTCTACCAGTTAATTAATTGATGGATTGTGGATTTAGAGCACATTTTACAGTGTGAGAGAACATGACACAAATCTCAACTAGCCTCGTTTTCAATTTTTCAGTATCACACCGCCTGCCAGTATCAGTAACATCAAACTCCATCTGATACAGAAGGAGAGATTTCGTTGCCTGAGTGCTAGAATGTTCTATTTCCCCTATGGGACATAGAACATTCTAGCACTCAGGCGACGATTTGATGACTGACGCCATGTCCGTATCGATAATAAATGTAAAATAAATATAGAATAAACGTATAGTGTTTTCAAGTAAAAAAAAATACTCTACGAGTAGGATTAAGAATGAAACCGACGAGCCTCTGGCGAGTCGGTTTCATTCTTAATTCTACGAGTAGAATATTTTTTTACTTGAAAATACTATACGTTTATTTTGTTTATCCCATAAATCTTCTACAGGGCACTAGCAGCAAAATCGTGCTATAATGCGATACGAAACACAGCGAGATGTGAGGAGAACATTGGTCCAATTCGATCGACCAGCAAAACTGGCAAAAATAAAGAAGGCGCAGTGATACATTTCCGTCTAAAAATAATTCCATTACAAACTTGACCTAAACTTGCAAAAATACTTTATTATTGGAGCAGTGTGTGGTGTTTTCTGCTGGCATTGTGTAATACTTTCAAATAGAATTAAAGAAATCAACAATCGAACTAATAATTATGCTAGACAAATGTGGTAGAGGCCAGAGGTCAACAAGCCCGTCGCTACTAGGGGAATAAATTCTTTCAGTGTTAAACCTATGGGGAACATTTATCACCCTACCTGGTGAATAAAGCAAAAATTTATCCAAGGCCTTTATTGTTCAAATAAACGGCCATTTATGGGATAAATGCAGAAACGTGGTGCTGCAGTACGGCTTCCGTGGACTGGCCACTTTCCAACGTGGGCAATATTTCCACGGACGCATTGATATCAGATTCCACACACTAATTACAGTAATGATCATAAACAATTTAATTAATTAATTAATAAAAATGTTGCTGGTGGTGATTTTTATTATATGGTAAACGCAAGCGTGGACATCACTGCCCACGCGTGGATTATTACCGGTCCACGGTGACTGTACTGTAAACAGGGTTAAATGAACACACATTATTAATATAGTGATACTCCCCATGCCACTACCTACATTAAAATTATTTATGTTACAGGAACAAACTTCCGTATACACTGGCGATTGATTAAGGAATTGAAGAAGTAGTTATAACGTAAATATTTTCTTTGTGTTTTCTAAAAATAAAACTTAACTTTTGCCAGATAATCCGCTGAAATCCTGTTTGGTATGGTTATATATATCAAAATTTCACTCAAGAATTTATAAATGCGAGCCAAGTCATCGTGTCATGTTTTCAAATAACATATTTATTAATACTAAAATATGCATTCATTTCCAACACGAAATGTCTTAATGGAAAAAAAAGCTTAGAATTTGCCTCTGAAATTTGTGATTCATAACTATTTCACGATACCAACGACTGACACCAGATTGTAATTCGGTCAAGAACTTCATAATTCACTGGAAAAAAATAATTAATCGGAAATGATACAACTGTTGTTAATTCGTTGTTAATTTTCTGCCAGGTAGAAGTTGATAACAAATGTTACTTTATCCTGGTTGCCTACATGGGGGCACGATGACACCGTGTACTAAGGCGTACTGCACGTCGATGGTGCACATGTCTTCAATCGCCGTAACCCTGCTTGAGCAGAGCTTGAACACAGTTAGAATGTTGAGGAGCTGACAGTTGCTCGTCGGTGCTCGGTGGTTCTCTCCGGGTACTCCGGCTTCCTCCACCCGTAAAACTCCCACGGTAAGGATTAGCCATTGTGCATAAGTACGTGACTATAAACGTCAATAAATAAATAAATAACAACTGCTATATTTTGTGGAATATAACACAAACAACTGATTTAGTTGCTCGGCGTTCCACGGTGGTTCTCACCGGGTACTCCGTCTTCATCCACCCGTAAGACTGTCTGACACAAGGTTACCCTGATATCGAAAGTATCGTTATACCCCAATAAATAAATAAATAAATAATCCGACGGGACACTGTCCATCTTGAACGCACGGACGGACGGTCGGACGGACAGAATGACCGATAGTGACGACCGAAGGCATCTGTGGGTGCTGTTCTCAGAGTGGACACTCTGAGAACAGCATCCACAGATGCCTTCGGTCGTCACTATCGGTCCTTCTGTCCGTCCGTCCATCCGTCCGTGCGTTCATCCGGCATCCGTCCAGCCGTCCGTGCGTGCGTCCGTCCGTCCGTTAACATTTTTGGTTTCCGACCGGTAAATCCAGTTTGGATTAATTGATCTCCACCAAAGTTGGTATGTGTATTACCCACCTTATACTACAGGCCACGTGTGATTATGGGCTCCGTCCATTTATTTTTAAATGATTTACGACCCTTTTTCGACTTATAATTCGACCGTCTATTAACATTTTTGGTTTCAGACCGATAACTCCAGTTATGTTTATTTGATCTCAACCAAAGTTGGTACAATTCAAAATGGCGAACGGGTGTATTTAGCCACGCCTGGCGGACTCTTGTTATAACATGAGTTTATGACATTGTCGGTTGTTGTAACATTACCAGTTGCTGTAACATTATCAGGTGTGAAACACATCCTCTACCAATCGGCCATATTCGTGATGCCTTGTATCTTTCTAGCCATATATAGTTAAAACTAGAAGTCCTGTCCTGAAATGCGCACAAATAGCACGTCGATTTGCGCGTTTGTCTACGCGTTATGACGATTGAAAGGCTATCAAATTTTGCACATACGGCCTGTGCACAAGCAAAGTTTCAGCCAGTGGACCTCCGGGTTACCCTGAAACTTTGCTTGTGTTTGCTATGGGTAACAAGGAGAACCTGCCATGCTTTTGGTGTCATTCGATATAGCAATTGCGCGCAATTCCTACGCGCAGTTAAGCCTAGATAAGCGCACAGTTCGTGACAGGACTTCTAGTTTTAACTGTATACTCAATATTCTTACAACAGACAGGCTGATGGAATGCTAATAAAACCACAAACCCCCATATATGTATTTGCTAAATCGAACAGCACCCCTGTGGGAACCCCGGGAAGTGGAGCAGTACTTGTTTACTGTTGTAACATGTTTTGCTTCATTTGCAAAATAGGACACGGAATCAACAATCGGGCTGGAAGACCTCTAAAATGGGCAGGATATGTATAAACGATTGGCTCAATTTGATTTCATACCTATGTACAGATTATAATCCACCGTTAGAACGAACATAACCAGCTCATTCAATTGACGAGCCATAAGCTATGTTTTTATTCAAAGAATGAAAATGTAATAACATTGGAATCGTAACTTGTGTAAAATGTTAAATTATTGGGCAACATTCAGCGTTGAATCGAAAAAACATTCTCTAAAAGAAGAACGACAATTACCAGGAAGAATTACTATCCCATCAGAACACTTGACTTAACTAAAATGAAGAATTAAAATGAAAACAAAAATATTTATAGTGGTGTCAGGTTTCCAGGGGCTACCAGAAAATACACTGTTTTACTTTCATCCATACAGAACTTATATATATCCATCATAGTCTCTCTCGGCGAAGCCACTCTTATGTATTTCACGGTCATTGACAGTGCATACAGTACGTGGAGAGTGGATTGTAACTAAATCACCCGCGGAGTGGAGTTATCACCCAAGCTATAACTTTCAAAGTTTGTATATATCGACAAAAAACACAAGCAATGTTTCAGCCAATGGACCTCCGGGTTTAACCCGGAGGCCCATCGGCTGAAACTTTGCTGGTGCTGGTTATGCTTTGCAACAAATTTGCAATTATTGCTCAGGTGGAATCTCCACTCTGCGGGTGATTTAGTGATAATACACTCTCCACGTACTGTACATATGATTGTCACCAGTTTATCGGCTCGACCTCAAACCTGAACAATCAGCATTGTACATATAAAAAGAGATTAGAACAGCCGAGTTTCCCTCACCCCCACCCTCTCCCAAAAATCAACAGAAAATTCCTATCCTCGATGAGCTCGTGGCAATTGATAATTAAACCCAGGCTGTTATAGGAAGAACGAAAGTGAAAAATAGCAATATCTTAACTGTTAGAGTGTCGGAAGCACAAATTTGGGCTTTATTCTGAAGTGTCAATACTGCAACTCAAAGGGCTAATATTCAGTGGGTGTGCTGCGTATTGTCTTCGAAGTGAAATTATTTAGTCTTTGGGGATTTGCCTTGTTACAATTTATGAAAGTTAAGTGCATTTTCTTAGCGCTTGGTGATTCGGCTTTACCGATTCCTGTGGGAGCGCGGTGGATCCGCGGTAGACTGTTGGACTTCTGTGCTGGAGGTCCCGAGTGCAATCCCCGTCCGGGACGTCCCACGTTATGTCCTTGGGCAAGAACTTTATTCCGGTTGCCTACTTGGGGGCACGATGACGCCGTGTACTAAGGCGTACTGCATGTCGATGGTGCACGTCCTCAACCGCTGTAACCCTGCTTGAGTGGAGCTTGAACAGAGTTAGAATGTTGAGGAGCTGACAGTTGCAACTCGATGATCGGTGGTTCTCGCCGGATACTCCGGCTTCCTCCACCCGTAAAAGTGTCAGGGTCATGATTAGCCAAAGTGCATAACTATGTGACCTTAAACATCAATAAATAAATAAATAAATAAATAAATTTCTGTTATTTTGCTTTCCACGGACGCGAGTTAGTATTTGGGTGGAAACATTTCCCCCACGAGCTTAACTGTTGTAATCCACTCTCACGTAGACAATGTAGTATGTTCTAGGTTGTTGACAGAGCACTTAATACTTTACCCAATGTAACGGCAAAACCAGACCAGCGCTATTCTCAAAAATCGCCAATTAATTTTCATTATTTTTTTTATTTTTTGTCTCAAAGACATAGGTTATGACCCCTCGTTGGAACGAGCTCGTCGAGTTCGTTCCAATGAGGGGTCATAACCTATGTTTTTCTGACAAAAAATGAAAAAAAAATTGTTGTTCAAGAATTATTTTTGCAAGTGTCGTCTGCTTTTCCTGTTAGGTACATGGTTAATCCGCAGACAGAAACAAATGCACACTCTGTGGAACGCAAATACAAACAAGTGAATAGCCTAAGAATGTTGAGACACTGTGATTGTGGGGGGTGGGGGGGGGGTATTTTTCTTTAATTAAAATTAGTCTAGATGTATGAAGATAATAATCTATATTTATGTATGGTTACCTGTAAAAAATGTATTGGGTTTCTTTCTACACGGGGCGTGGTGGGAACTCTATCTCAGTAAAAAGAACCATTGAAATGTAATGACGTTATGGTTTAAAAAATGTTTCTATTAAGGTTTTCAAAACATCAGATTTAAACAAATTACGCTGAAATTAGAGTACTTTCCCTTCAGATCTTACCTCCTGAGTGGAGGCACCAGAAATGGAGATATGTGTTATATAAGTCAATAAAGTGGTACATATCCTATTAACGTTGATAGGTACAGTTAAAACTAGAAGTCCTGTCATGAACTGTGCGCTTATCTAGGCTTAATTGCGCGTAGGAATTGCGCGCAATTGCCGTATCGAATGGCATCCAAAGCACTGCGGGTTCTCCTGGTTACTCATAGCAAACACGGGCAATGTTTCTGCCTATGGTCCTCCGGGTTACCCGGAGGTCCATTGGCTGAAACATTGCTTGTGCACATGCCATATGTGCAGATTTTGATTGCTCCAATATGGTTATAACGCGTAGATTAATGCGCAGATCGACGTGCTGTTTGTGCGCATTTCATGACAGGACTTCTAGTTTTAACTGTAATTTGTAACTGAATCTCGGAGTTGAATCTGGAATTGAAACACGAATCGAATTTCGAATTAACCCTTTACCCAACGCAGACGATATCAAAATTTATTATTTGAAATTTCATTTTGTTAATTTTTTTCAACGAACTTCAACAAAACCATATCATGTGACCCCTCAGTGGAACGAGCTCGATGAGCTCGTTCCACAGAGGGGGTCACATGATATGGTTTTGTTGAAATTTGTTGAAAAATAATATTTTTTCAGCTGCTGAATTTGCATATTACGCGGACGGGTGTGACCGATTCGTTGGGTAAAGGGTTAAACCGAACCTCGAATCGAATGGAATCTCGAATCGAGCCTCTAATCGAATCGCAGATCGAATCTTGAATCGAATCTTTGCATTTTTTTCAGATTGTGAATATTGCATCTTCTTACGCACGTGGAATATAGCAAATCTCACCAGCCTCGTTTTGAGTATTATATTAAACGGGCATCCGTCTATTTGGGCAAGTCAATCAAAAAGGGAGAATATTCCAGAAAATTTCAGAAACGGAATCAAAAAGTGGAACCTCCTTGAGCTTTTCTTCAACTTGGTAGGAGTTTGAGATCATATTGGCGATTCGAAAATTTATAAATCTATGTCACTCAAATCGAATCGAATTCCTGAATCGACGTCACTAAAATCGAATCGAATCATCAAGACGATCTCGAATCGAACTTCGAAGGTTCTTATCGCCCAATATTGATATACATACACATCTGATTCTAGGCCTAATGACACTGTTGGCTGAAGTATGAGGAGATAATTTTGTCCCCCCATATCAATATTCATAGTGGTGATATCAGCTTGCTATTGTGTCATGTTTATCAATAATGATGTCTTGATTTGCAAGTTTGATTGGCAAACAAGTGTACAGTACGGCATTCGTGAACTGGTTACTTTCCGCTGGTGGGCAATATTCCCACGGACGCAATAATATTAGATTGTAAACAATAATTAGAGAAATAATCATCAAAACATTAATTAATGAAGAAGGCACAACCCGGTGCTTCATTAATAAAAATGAGTTGTATTACCTGGTAAACGCAAGAGTGGCCATCACTGCCCATGCGTGGATTATGACCAGTCCACGGTGACTGTACTGTAATTTGCAATGTGCACACTGAAAGGCAGACATATATATGGGACAGCAAGAAAGATCTATGACGATTCCAGCTGAGTGGCCATAAGTTCGAATCCGATCAGTGTCGCTTACTTTGCACCCCAGACTTCTCATGTCATGAAAATCGACTTTCGATAAAGTTATCTCCCCTGAAATTATTAGACGGGCGAGGAAGGTCCTCTTAAGATGCATGTAAATTGTTCGAGAAAAGAATTCTGACAACAGTGAACTAAAGTAACTGTTCGTTTTGTCTCTTTGTTTAGGGAATGTGTTTTTACAATAATTTACAAGTTTTCATTTTTCCCATGGAACAAAATAGCAGATCTTTCCTCCTAGACAATTATATTGATGGAAAAGATAACGTCTGTATAATATATAACGATATAATGAACAGAAAAAGCTTCAGCACATCAAAAGATGGTAAAAGCGTCTCTTTCTTAATTTTAAATGGGTTTAAGCAATGGATAATAGTGAAGCGTTCAAACTGATTGGTACAAAAATTGTAAAAAACTAGTTTCTGTATTTTTATACTACAGTTAAAACTAGAAGTCCTGTCACGAATTGTGCGCTTATCTGGGCTTAATTGCGCGTATGAATTGCGCGCAATTGCCATATCGAATGGCATCCAAAGCAAGGCGGGTTCTCCTGGCTACTCATAGAAAACACAGGCAATGTTTCTGCCAATGGACCTACGGGTTACATTGGCAGAAACATTGCTTGTGCACAGGCCATATGTACAGAATTTGATAGCCTTACTATGGTCATAACGCGTAGATTAATGCGCAGATCGACGTGCTATTTGTGTGCATTTCGTGACAGGACTTCTAGTTTTAACTGTACTCTAGAAGAAAATGCATGAAGTTTGTGAAATGATGCACATATCAAGAATTCATCTTTCTCAAGCTTTTTGAAATTTAAATTTTTATTTAAAATTCCTATAGTCTTATCCCTGTACCCAACGCAGACGAAATCAAAATTTATTATTTTAAATATAATTTTTGTAAATTTTTCAAAAAAAATTAACAAAACCATACCATGTGACCCCTCATTGGAACGAGCTCAATGAGCTCTTTCCAATGAGGGGTCATATGATATGGCTTTGTTGAAATATTTTGAGAAATTTATTTTTTTCAACTGCTCAATTTGCATATTACGCGGGCGGATGCGGGTGATTCGTTAGGTAAAGTGTTAATGTTAAATTTGCTGAGAACTTTAGATAATGAAGGGGAGCTAATGTTCCTGTAAATCTCTTACAGTGACGAAATTTGTAGGCCATGGTGTCACTTAGAAAAAGGACAGAGTACCCTTGTGCAGGTTACTTGGGCATACACTGCGATGATTATTTATTTATTTATTGGGGTTTAAGGACACTCTCTTCAGCCGGAGTTACCTCGTGTCGAACAGTTTTACGGGATGAAGAAACCGAAGTACTCAGAGAGAACCACCGAGCAACGGCGACCAACTGTCAGACTCCCTACGTACTGACCTCGCGTCTAGGTTGAACATAAGCTCCGAACCGCAAACCTCAGACCATGTCAACGTCAATTCATCGCAATAACTTATAATGTTGATGATATAAACATTTTTTATTACTTTCCAAAGTGTGATTTTCTGGGATTTCCGGGTTTGGTTATAAATGATAACTTCACAAGTGAATTATGCAATCCACAATTGTGTCATGTATCCGTGCGCGCAAACGAAGACGCTTTGCCGTGTTTTAACCCTTTACCAACCACGAAAAGCCAACGACACTTGCAAAAACAATTCTTGAATAACTCCTTTTTTCATTTTTTTGTCTCAAAAACATAGGTTATGACCCCTCATTGGAACGAGCTCGACGCGCTCGTTCCAACGAGGGGTCATAACCTATGTTTTAGAGACAAAAAAGTGGCTATTTTTGAGAATATCGCTGGCCGGTTTTGGCCGTTACGTTATCAAAGGGTTAAATAATATAATTATCGTTAATCATGAAAAGTAATGAACAGAGCAATCGCTTGACTGGACTGGTTACGCGAAATAATTCATTCGAGGCGAGGGAATATATTGTAAAACACTCGTGCGCATTCGCGCACTCGTGTTTGTACAAAGTCCCTCATCTCTCATCAATTATTTCACGCAACCAGTCCAGTCAAGCGATTACTCTCTATTTCATTGCAGTACAGATTGTATATTTACACATATTTTAGTTGTTATTGATAAAAACAAATGTTGATATTGGAAAGTTAATACCAAGTTACTAGTTTTCGTGAAGACCGTGACAATGAAGACTGTTACGTTACAGCTTTAACGTCATCACACTTTACCGATAGGAGGAGTCACTGAGTTGATTGACTTTACGCCTCGATTTGGGTGGGCATACAGATTAACTTGCGAGGTATTTCGTTGATTTTCCCACAATACAGTTGTGTAGAGACATCAGTGGGGTTCAAACGGCGGGTTGTTATGGCAACGCGTTAGCAGCCATGTTATGACGGTTTTATCAAGTTGATGGATTGTGTAAATGCACAGTATGGAAAATGTTTTCATGGAGCTGAGACAGATGAAACCTTCACCTTTGCCTTAGAGAGATGGCTTGGGTGCAGCGAGTGCAAATGTTGATGCGGGTGGAGTATTGAGTGGTTTTCCTGTTTTTTTTATATTTTGAGGTTAATGTTAATATAATAACTTTTTGGCCATAGAGGGAGCCAAATAACATTAGGTGACATTATGGAAAACCTGGTCAGTTATTCCGAGTTGGTTGGCAATAACGTAACGTTTATTGCATAAAATACAGGACGTGCATTTGTAGTGAGGGTGACTGATATTATAGTATGTCATCCAAAGGGTTATTTTAAGCAATGAGAGCACCCTGTATTTTCAATATTCTTTCCAATCCTGAACTTGTCTCACTGAGAACTGTTGCACCATTTCATTGTTTTTGTTTCTGATACGCGATTGGATCAAAACGCCTCAGGTTTGATTTGTGCAAGGGCGCCGGATGCAGGGCTGGAGGAAGCTAACCCATTGTCCTCGCTAGGGGTGGTGCATAGGGGTAAGGCGTGCCTTTTTTCGTCGGAAGTGCACTAGTGGAGAAGACTTCACTTTCCGAGAACTGTAACTGAAAAATTCTCGAGTATTCGTTTCTAACGTATTTTACGACGAGCTCGTTCCAATGAGGAGGAGGGGTGGTGGGGGGGGGGGGGTTCAAAAGCTATATTTTGAGACAAAAATACTACAGTTTGTATGACGAGTTTTATAACTAGCGCTAGACAGCTTCAGTCGTTACGTTAACTTAACGTTTAAATTAATTATGTGATAAAAAATCTCAAATTCGACACGATTTGACATTTCTGAACCTCGTTCACTAAATCGATCAGAGCCTCAGTCAGATTTATTTTAGTGAACTCGGAATAGAAATGTTTTTTTTTTTTTTAAATCGCGACTCATTATTATAGATCCTCTGTATGAAGTAATGTGAAATCGCGACTCATTATTATAGATCCTCTGTATAAAGTAATGTTTAATCGCGACTCATTATTATATATCCTCTGTATAAAGTAATGTGAAATCGCGACTCATTATTATAGATCCTCTGTACAAAGTAATGTGAAATCGCGACTCATTATTATAGATCTTCTGTATGAAGTAATGTGAAGTCGCGACTCATTATTATAGATCTCTGTATGAAGTAATGTGAAATCGCGATTCATTATTATAGATCCTCTGTATAAAGTAATGTGGAAAACATCAGGACCATTTATGAGAGGCCAAGAACCTTTGATTTACCATCGTTTCAGCTGCCTTGAATATCGGTCTGGGGTCGGGTTTTAAATGTGAACTGATAAACTGGCTGAGTTAATTGCAACCTTTTTAGGGGGTTGCCGTTAGCTCAGTTATATGGTGGCAGAGCATTTATGGCTAGGCGGTTGGGTGCCTGAGACCCGTGATCGACTCCCTTCAGCACCAACTTCCGAAAAACGTTAGTTTTTAGTTCCGTGGCTCGGACACATAAATATGCCTGACTGAATTCCACTTTACTCTTTTGTGCATCTAGAAGTCAGTCAACCCATAAGCCTGCAAGCCATTCGACGGAAGACAGACAGACAGATAGTATGGGGATCCATTCTGCTACGTAAAATTTGAGACGTTGATGTTAAATATTAAGCTGTGACTGATTAAAATGCCAATCACCCACTGAGTGTTAGTGAGAAACAAGTGATGCACACCATGTCTGGAAAAATGCCGCGTGAGCAGAAATGCGGCACGCTTGCGCTTATTTCTCAATTTGTCTAAACTTCTTTCAACCAAGTCCATCAAAATGTTTTTCAGATGCAGAAATGTGTTGAAAAAAAATAACTCGCTTGGTATAGTTAGTTTTTTGAAGAATGAATAAATGCCTGGGAAACACATTGTTGGGTTTTATTTTTCTCTCGGGATGATATGCTTAATCCGTAACTCTGTCAACAAAGACCGCCATTAACATCGCTTCACTATGTGTTCTCTAATGGAAAATGCAGAATTCGGTCTATGATCTTGCCGACAAGAGAATGTAAAAAAGAATTTTGTGTGAACCTGATTGCCTGATTTTTTACAACTAAATCTATAAGCAGTACTGCGTGAACTATTGGGTTATTTTAGTATATTGTAGTTACATAGAGCGTGCAGAACATGTTATGCTTCCATGCAGAGGTATACATGTTAACATGGAGAGTTCATAAATAACAGACGGCATTTGTAATATTGTTTCGCCTTCTAAGTATCGGATAGGGACCACTTTAACGAATTTGAAAGAGGGGAGGCTGAATTTTAGATTCGAATTCTTGAATATGTGTGTGTGTGGCTATTAAGGGTGGCCGTGGCGCCGCTAAGGGGGATTTAGGGGTGTGACCCCTCACCCAATATTTTTGTCAGTCAGAACATTCTCATCTGGATTAAAGTTTCAGATACAGTACTTTCTTAACCACCTGAACCCTACTGGTATCTTCCATGTCACTTCAATGGAAGCAAGTGGAAGAGTCCATATTTATTATTCAGGGTAGATCATTTATCCTTGGGGCTGATCGTTGAAAATATTTATTGGTCTACCCCACATTTTAACTTAGCAGCCATAACACTTAATGACAGTATGGCGTATCATATTCCTGGACCGGAAAAGCTGTCTTTCTGTTGCAAAGGGTTAAAAGACCAGATTTGATAGTTGGACATATGTCACACACGCAGTCAGTCATACAAATTGAGATCTGTTGTACTCGATTGGGGCTGATGGGTGCGGAAAGGTACGTGCTAATTAATCCTCTGCACTCTGATGTCAAAATTGCAAAGCTTTCAGCAGCAAATATTTCCCATAATGAAGTTTGATATTTAACCAAATATACCTTGTTTGACAGAGCTCAATGAGCTCTGTCAAACAAGATATAAATGGTTAAATTCATAGTTAAACAAGAGAAAAACAGAGCGATTCGAGAAAATTCTGTTGCACCACCTGAATGCTAGGGGTTATTTATTATTTATTTATTGGTCTTTGAGGTCATATATTTCTGCACAATGGCTAATCATGACCGTGACAGTTTTACGGGTGGAGGAAGCCGGATGACCCGGAGAGAACCACCGAGCAACGGCGAGCAACTGTCAGCTCCCCAACATACTAACTCCACACAATGCTAGGGGTTAAACAAGATGTTACTTCACGACTACTACATGTATATGCTGCATATAGTATAGTCAATAACAATATTCCCGACTATCTAGTATTCCAACTACATCGTCAAGGCATACCTTCAACGATGACATACCTTGATGATGTAGCTGGAATATTTCATCAGTCGGGACTTGAGCCACAATGGTCGGGACAAATCAGGTTTACATTCCACCCCCAACTGACCATCTTCACGACACCCCCGGGGGAAGAGTGGGTGTACCTGAGCGTGCCGTTTTTTAAATCGTTTATTTGAATAGACGTGTGAATGGAATGTTTAAATCAACTGTGTACAATCGTTGATACTCACAGTGTGGGGCAAAGTGAAGTGAGCGTCAAGACATGAATATCTGTAGGTAAATGGAACACAACAGTTTATATACCTGGTTGGAGGTTCTGACGGGACGGGCATTGTTGTGAAAGTTCATTCCTCTTTAAAAAGGCATTTACACCATTCAAAAAAGTGCGAGTGCCTACCCCCACCCTTACGCCACCCAACTCCACGGCGAAACACGGAAGCAAAAGTTTGTTTGGTATCGCTAAAAATATAAAACAAACTAGCGCGTTTCACAGTTGTCTGTATTCATAACTCATATTTTTGTAAATATTGGCGGCACAAATCTGCTAAACAAATAAAAACAACTCCATAGATTTACGTCCTTTGTTTGATTCTTTCAGTGATGGGTTGACAGTAAGATGTTCAACTCTGGTCCCTCGTTGTTAATCAAGAAGACAACCGTCGTAGGCTGGGGCGTAAAGGGGTAGTGAGGTATGATACCCACACCCCGCCCTTGTAAATTTTCCAGTCGGGACATTTTCGTCTGAACTGAAGTTTTAGCTGTTGAGTCGTTCTTGCAAGTGATCATCTATACTTTCTTACAAGACTATATATTTGACACTTGGACTTCTGTAACGCACACATTCTGCAGTTCAAATGGATAGTTGTGATACCCCATACATGCAGTTGGGTGCCCCGGCGTGACCTCTGTGGAATACGGTACGTGTTTATTACATAAGGAGTTACGTCACTACTACAACATGTACATTTTATTTATCCACAAATAAATCTTGAGATTTTTAACTATATTCCCGACTGACTAATATTCCAACTGCATCATCAAGGCATGCCTTCGACGATGTAGTTGCAATATTTCATCAGTCGGGAGTTAAGCCGTCGCGATGCCCCCGGATCGTGGTGCCAGAACATGACGTGGATAACATAGTCTTCCTGTTCATGAAAAAAGTATTAATATGATTAATATTAATATGTTGCGGACATCGTTTTACCCATAATCAGAGCCACAATTGACAGAATTATGTTTTCTTGTACTGATATCGTCGCCTGAGTGCTAGAATGTCCTATGTCCCATAGGGGACATAGTACTCCCATAGGGGACATGGTACTCTCATAGGAGACATGGTACTTCCATAGGGGACATAGTGCTCCCATAGGGGACATGGTACTCCCATAGGGGACATAGTACTCCAAAAGGGGACATAGTTCTCCCACAGGGGACATAGTACTCTCATAGGGGACATGGTACTCCCATAGGGGACATAGTACTTCCATAGGGGACATGGTACTCCCATAGGGGACATAGTACTCCCATAGGGGACTTATGACTCCCATAGGGGACACATGACCCCCATAGGGGACATAGGACTCCCATATGGGATATAGGACACTCTAGCGCTCATGCGACGATATTTCGAACAAAATGTTGAAATAAAAATGATGCAACGAATAAATGTAATCCATCAACTTAACATGGCGCATTGATATTATTATTCTTTGCTTCTACATCACCAGAACGAGCTCAGTGAAGGCGTCATAAAAGATGGCGGATTGGAAGGGTTTAATCTGATTTGTCCTGCCTCAGATGGCTCATGTCCGACTCATACAATATTTCAACTTCATCATCAATGTATGGTCCTCGTCGAAGACATGCTTTGGTGGAGTAGTTGGAATATTTGTTTGTCTCGGTATTATAGCCAACAGATTTTGGAAAAAAATATCTCTGAATGAATAAATACACGTAGTATTCGTGGCCTAATTGGTCATGCCTGGTCCCTGAAAATCCCGAGTTTGGTACCGCATCCTCCATTTATTTGACTGAGTGTGTGTGTGATAGAAGTCAGAATACCAAATCTGGTCTCGCACCAACGCGTATGATTACTGAGAACAGCGAATCGATGTCTGGACTCAAAATCAGAAACAAAGTCTTGGCAGGAAATACTTTAAGAGCTGGGTTTGAAGCCCCACCTCCCTCCAGCCGCTTAGTTACGCCTCTGACTAACTACCTTTAAGCTTCTAATGTCGTTTGTCAATCGATATACCTGCTTTATAAAACCCGACCTTCGCGTCGACGTTATAAAATTCTATACTCGATTAACCGATGTATCGTATTATTATGTTTTATGAACTGTTCCTGACATTCGATTCGTAAATTACCATTTAAGAATTTCCGAGATTACTTACTTTGACTCCACACACCCTTGACCACACGTATTAACACATCGCAACGGGCGTAGATGTTTCGCATTTTTCGTCGCAAACTTCGCCAATTGCCGAACACGGAAAACTGAGGCACGCCGCCACCGACCATTTTTGTCGTTTAGTCTCGCTTCAGACTTTTATTTCAAATGTTACTGAATGAAAGTGTGCTGTTAATGTTTATAACTTATGTATGAATAACTTTTTTTAATGGAAGGCATGGCTTGATGATGTAGTTGGAATATTATTCAATAAGGATTATCGTTCAGTGCTAGAATTACAGATATTAGCTAGTGCTCGGGGATAGACTCTAGCAACAGATCATTGTTTGTAAACTTTAAATTTACTTTTAGCAAAGGTAGTGTCAAGTCAGACTGGAATTAGCATGGGTGGTGGCGTGGGAATAGGTGCTATTTATAATAACTTAGCAGATATTACTCTCAGTAAGTATTTCAATACACTGCAAAAAATATAGGTTCTCTTTAGAACCCAAACTGGTTCTAATCTTGTCCCTGAGATGGAACCAGTTCTGTTTAAATAGCATTTATTTCAAATCAAATAAATTTACCAAGATTAGCATTCAATTTTAACAGAATGTTACATAAACTGAAGCAGATTCAGCACCAAACTTGGAGCTTATTCAACGCAGTCGCCAAACATTTTGAAACAAAGGAGATATGAACAGTTGGCATATCAAACCAGTTTTGGTTCTGTATAGAACCAAAACTGGTTCGATATGCCAACTGTTCATATCTCCTTTGCTTAATAATGATTTGAGACAACCTCGTATAAGCTCTAAACTTACGGCTGAAACCCCCTCAATTTATGTTTAATTATGTTAATATTTAATGTTAATCTTTATAAATTTATTTGATTTGAAATAAATACTATTTAACCAGAACTGGTTCCATCTCAGGGACAAGATTAGAACCAGTTTTGGTTCTAAAGAGACCCTATATTTTTTGCCGTGTATTGTATACGTATAATTGCAAACTGAATTAGGCGTTTTGTGAGTCGACGAAAATGATAGCGTCAAGCTTTGTCCCCGTGCTGTGAAAAGATTCGAAAGAAAACGATTCGGGCAGCCGATTTCAAATCGAACCAAATAGCAACTCTAGATTTGAAATCAAGTCGAAACTTCGAGAGTGTCACTACCATTCTCAAAGACGTATTAAATTACTTCCTTGGCGCGGCTTCGTTTCAGCCACCTGTAAATACAAAACAAAATGTTTCAGAAGAGCTAAAACTAACTAGTACTCTAAGATATCTCAACTAATTTGTGGCAAAATACGCTGACTCTAATGAGCGATGACATATTTTAAAAGTAAACAAAAATGGATCTCTTCCCGTGAGCTTAATAACACACACTTCAAGTATTGACAATCTTCAATGGCTAATTTAGCAGAAGTCAGACCTTAAATAGCCGGATGTGACCTCTCTATCGCCACTCATTTATCGGCAGGGGCTCTGGAAGGGATAAATTAGCATAATCTAATTTTACTCGCAGTCCGATACTTGTGAAAAAGAATTATGAATCAGTTTTGAAACCGTTGCAATCATTTATAGAAATAGTCGTTGGCACCAACCTCAATCTCAACTATCTTCAAGCCATTGTTAACTCAATCGTGACATGAATTTGCCTGATGTACACACAGTTCAAAGCGTTGTTCAAACAGGAATTCAATAAACACCGACATCAGCAAAAACAACCGGCAATGTCGTGGTAAAAATAACAGCAGCATGTTTTTCACCCAATTGTTTACAAAATATACAGTACGTGGAAAGTGTATTATCATTACATCACCCGCAGAGTGGAGATTCCACCCGAGCAATAATTGCAAAATTGTTGCAAAGCGTGACAAGGACAAGCAAAGTTCCAGCTAATGGACCTCCGGGTTAAACCCGGAGGCCCATTGGCTGAAACATTGCTTGTGTTCTTTGGCCATATGTACATAATTTGAAAGTGATACATTGGGTGATAACTCCACTCCGCGGGTGATTTAGTTACAATCCACTCTCCACATACTGTATATTTGACTTTTAACTCCTTGCACATTAATGTCAAAATATCCAAGCTTCAAGTTGCACGTTTTTCCCATAATGCAACTAGGATCAAAACTAATTCCACCATGTTTAACACGGCTCACTGAGCTCAGTCTAACAGACTGAATTGGCTAAATTCTTAGTTGCTTTATGGGAAACTATACTGCGTTATATTTCGTAATTTTAACATTAGAGTTAAGAGGGTTACTCTCTCCGCCAAACACAATTCACGTTGTATGCATTTTTTAATCATTTTGAAGAAATATTCACAGATTCAAACTGCAATTCGAGAAACGAGTTCCTATTAATATAAAGCACGGATTTTCACATTCGATTATATAATAATAATTCTTTGGCCGGCCGCTGATTTGTCGGTTCTCGGATGGGAAAGCTTTGGTTACCCCTGTACTCCCACCTGCCTCCCTATTCCCACACTTCTTCTCTCCTCCCAGCACTCGGACACGAACTGCTTGATGACATCCCTTGCCGCATTCTTCCCAATCTCTTTGATTAACATATTAACCCTCTCCTTTGAGTCTCCCAATAACCACATGTCCTTCATTCTCCCATCCCACTTCCCCATTATACTCCCAGTGAATCTTATTCTTTTAGACTGGTATTATGGGCATTCTAGAAGAAAGTGTTCCAGGGTCTCCTCCATGTCCAAAACACACATCTGGCACTCCTTTTCACTGTTCTTTCCAATTTTTTCCCCCAGCTCCAGGGACCGAGACCTCAGCTTGAACAACAATGACCCCAAAGGTGTCATCAAGGTACGCTTCAAAACCAGGCTTCTCTTTATCACGCAGGTCACCCAAAGACCTCTTTGATTTGATCCCCTCTCGCCAATTACGGTTACAATCCTCCATGACCCTTTCTCTGACGATTTTTTTACCCTGGTTTGCGCCAACCTCTAGGTCCGAGATCTCCAATGAGTAGTTCTCTACTAGCTCCAACACTTGAACCATCCACCTCATAAGAATAGCAAATGGTCACCAGAAAGTGACATTGTGTGCTCGCGTGATTTGAAGTTCAGTTAAAGATAAATTATGCAGTTGTCGAATGGTTGCTGGAGTGGCAAGTAATAGTTTTGTCCTTTTTTTGGCGGATTTTTTTTTAGTTATTTTAGATGAAGTACATTTTGAGTGATGTTGCGTGCTTCCCACTTGAAAATCCACAAATAACAAGAAGGAACATGTGCACGGGTTTCAAGTTGAGTTTGTAATCACCAATTCATTTGGTATAGATACCACTCATTTTAAAGTGTGTACACAAACGTAACAGTCCACACGTTCATGGGCAAACAAAAATACCTTACCACGCATGGCACAACCTCACGTGCAGACATCTTTCTTAATTGACCAGGCATGACTTTGTCAGATGGTGGATAAACTGTTTAATCCCATAGATTTATGCCAGTTGTTTAATGTCTTTAAATGATGGGCCGACCGTGACAGTAAGATGCTCAACTCTGGTACAACTTTCGGTCCTTAAACGCAAACACGCATGGTAGGACATCAATTTAGATTTGAAATGTCCAAGGATATAGTGTGAAAAGTTTATAACATTGTTGGAATCGTCTACCATTTACTCCCCACGAATCGTAAACAACCACACCAACAACTAATTGCCAAGCATTGTTTGTATCTAAATTGTGTGCAAGTTTTATGGCCCTTCATTGGAAGGAACCTGACAAGTTCGTTCTAACGAGGTGTCACAAACTATGAACTGAGGATAACCCATCGATCAATAAAGTGACTGCCCAGTAAATGCATTTAAATCGTTTATAATTTTTCATAGATTTTTTTTCTAACCGCTGTGGTCATATACCGGGGCCGCTACCAAACCGGCGTTGCTGTTTGATTTTCTTTTCTCTTCTTCCCTTAAATTTGCCATCGCACAACATTATATTCTGCCTCGCCACCATGGTGGGACTCAAACCTCTACCATCGCCGAGCTGGAACCGAATAGAGCCCACTCTCTAATAGTCTTAACGGCGTTGAGGGATTGAGTACTGACAATCTATCACTGCCGGGAATTCTAACCGCGTGCATACCCCCTCAGACCCCATTTGAGGCAATAGGAAAGCTAGGCCTGTGTGATCCAAGTGAAATAAAATAAGGTTAACCGGGTCGCAAGGGATTTGTAAATCCCACATTGTCCCTGCGTGCCTTCGGAGCGCTAAAACCTGTCATTATCATCTAGATTTTAACTTACTTTCATTGTGGCATCATTTTGACCGGGAGTGATTCGCTATCAAAATCATACTGAAGTAAAGACGTTAACCCTTTACCCAACGTAACGGCCAAAACCGTCCAGCGCTATTCTCAAAAATCGCCAATTAATTTTCAAAATATTTTCATTTTTTGTCTCAAAAACATAGGTTATGCCCTCGTTGGAACGAGCTCGTCTGTGTCCCTGATAGTAATTTCACTTTGTGTTCTTCCATTATTAAACATGGAGTTTTGTAGATGGGGGTCTCTTTGGGAGCGTGGTGGCCCAGTGGTTACGGCATTGAATTTCAAACCGAGACGTCCACGGTTGGATCCCCGCGATGGGTAACTACGTTGTGTCCTTGGGCAAGACAATTAATTCCGATTGCCCGCATGGGGGCGCGGTGGAGCAGTGTATTAAGGCGTACTGTACGTCGATGGTGAGCCTGCATTCAACCAATGTTAACACTGCGTTTGTGAAGTTAGTACGTTTGAATGTCTGACAGTGCGTCCCCTTAGTTCCAATGTGTTCTATATGCCTACTGGCACATAGAACACATTGGAGCTCAGGGGACGAGTTGCTCAGTGTTACTCGGATGTTCTCTCCGGGTACTCCGGCTTCCTCCACCCGTAAAACTAACCGACACATGGTGACCCTGGCTGTTAAAATTGTCGTTAAACTTCAATAAATAAATAAATAAATACATTAATATATTAGGTCTCTCCATAGCACCCATCTAAAACCTAAGACAGTTAGGGAAGCACTTGAACGGGTTAAATTTGTCCATTAGTCAGAGATTGCCGATATTCGGCGATATCTATGGCAACTCTCCAAACTGAAAAAGACATAATATTATATCTTATGCCGGTAATAGCTGTCTACGAAGAGAAAGTATCTGTTTATCAAACCATCTTATCACACCCCCTGATAACACTTTATTGAAGCAATGATATTTTTTGCAAACAATTAGTTCATTAGAATTCTCAGGTTGAAGCTTTCATAACTTCACATATATATATCTATAAGTTGGCCTAAGTTTATATTCCGTGGTTTGTAACAATTCTCATATGGCGCCGGGCTATGTTATTCATAACATAAATTTCATCAACCCCTTTCGTTAAAAATCGACCGAATTCATGGGCGTAATTTCCGGTGAAGACGGAGGGGATACATCTACCCCTCTACATTTCTATATAAAGTTCAGTCCATATGGCCACAACCACCCCCTTCCTCGAAAAGTTATGCTCCTCAACTCTTTAAGAAGTTCGAAAATATATACAACGAGTCATCTGAATATGATTTTCTCCCCCCACTGCATGTGTAACATACGTCTATCCAGGGTGAGATAGCAGGGAGAGACAGATGTATCCCACCCCACCCACGTGACGTTATACATTTATAACGTTATTATGACATTGTGCATATCGTATCAGTTTCTTGCTACCAACTAATTCATTTTGACGTCATCAGAATGCCGTGTGATCAAAGTTTGATGCTCTAAAACTCTTTAAACCCCAAGATGCCACCGTTTCTCATTGATTTCGTGGTATATACGTTTGGTATATACATAACTTTTGCATGGTCTTTCCGATGGTGTCATTAGTTTTTCAAAACAACGAATACCAAATGAGTCGATTATATCAGCACGTGACCACCGATTACCTCTGGCTAACGTTACCGCTGTATGGTGGGGGAGAAAAATAATCCCTGATGGGTACGGGTGTGGGATGGGAAAATCTCACCCTCGGGACAAGATATTTGGTCCAGACACTCGGCATGCCTCGTGTCTGGCCCAAATATCTTGCCCTCGGGTGAGATTTTCCCATCCCATCCCATCCCACACTCGTACCCATCAGGGATTATAATAATCTTACTCCTATTCAAGTATACAAACATACTTCTAACAGATTGGTTGTATCTGATATTTCCTTTTATTTTATTTTCATTCATTTTTCTTCCCCCAAAACGAATCGTGTTCCCACTACCACTCTCCGAAAATGGTATTCCACTTCAAGCAGCGTATTCCACTCTCATCGATGGTGTACTATTTTTCTTTTAATAAATTGGCTGAATCAAAAATAAAGGGGTGTTTTGAGAAAACAAATAAGGAGAAAATAAAATAAATACAAAAGTTCATTGCTCGGATTCTCTCGTGGGCCGCGCGGATTATTTCACTCGTCTAACGCCTCGTGATGAAAGAATCCTCGCGCGCCCCACTTGAGGATAAAAAATCGTACTCCAATCCGAGCAGTGAACTATTATTTTCTTTTTCTTTAGTTCTTCTGCAAAGAAAGAGTGGATTTGTTATTAGTCCCCCCGTTTGTTAGTGACTGCCGTAGTATACACGATTAAATATTGAGCGAGAGCTGGAATTTACGAGTATCGTGTAAACCATATTTGTTTAACTGGTAGAGTGCTGGAAGCCCATATTAGGGCTTCATTCTGAAGAGTAGGTACCACAACTTGAAGGCTCGTATGTAGTGCTTGTGCTTTGTATTATCTTTGAAGTGATATTAGTTAGTTTGTAAGGGTTTGCCTTGTTACCATTTAAGGGAGAGTGCCCTTAGGCACTCTCCCATAAATTGTAACAAGGCAAAGACATGTGTACAACATTTGATGGCCAAAAATAATTTAGCACTCTACCAGTTAACGAATATATTTTACCGATTATGTGTCCTGTATACTTAACTAGCAATTCTAATGAATGACAATGGTCTCAGGGAGACGACTTACATAAGCTGTTAGCTTTCCGTCGAATCCATTTCATATACAGCGATCTATCTCCGTTTACCTTTGTTATTTTGTGTACTGTTGTACATTGTGTTGCTTGTTCTTCTTTGT
>CM062295.1:62208715-62236215 GCA_031216915.1 Pictodentalium vernedei | reverse complement strand
GGATATTGGTATGGTAAACAGAAAAAAATAAAAACAGAACAGGAACAAAACTAAAACCCTTCAGATTGCCCTTTTTCGGTCTACAATTATTGTTAGTTTATTGTGCGATGAGAGCAACAAGGTGCTAAAACATTGCAGATGGCACCTTGTTACACACAGCGGACGATATTTCTGATATTGACGCTTGATCATGAATAAATCATTCTTCTCTATTTAGCTTTTTTTGTTTTCTTTTACATTTGAATAAGCCACAGAGCTCCATTTGCATGAGACGGACAACGTGTGCGATATTAGACCAAGCAGTAAATCTTGCCTTGTGAAAACGTACAAGCTTACTAGCCTTACAAGCAAGTGCGAATTAATATCCAGTACACCAGATGCAAATATCCCGACTGGGAAATTGTTGGGGTGTCGAATCCTCAACTCTAGTTATATCCCTACCTTTGGAGAATATATCAACTGAACTAGAGAAAATACTAAAAAACCTTCACAGTTGTTGTATTTTCTAGAATTATATTTTCTACCTATTAATATTACTGACCAAAATGAATCATTAGCATTTTGAAAGATATGGCAATTTGCCAGTTGGCAAATTGCCACATCTTTGAAAATGCTAAGAGTTCATTTCAACCCATTTAAAGTCATATCTAGAAAATACAATTCTAGAAAATACAATTGTAAAAGTTTTTTAGTATTGGCCCCAGCTCCCGCGACGAATGCTAAAATTTAAAACGTTCTAAAAAGTAGACACGGATATATCTGCTAACATGTTAATGCTTTCGCGTAATGAAACGGAGTAATCATTGAGTGCACGTGGCAGTTAATGAATTGAGGTTTGTGAGGGGATGTCCGCCCAGGTGTTTGCAATGTTTATATTGAACTGAAGGAAAGTATCATCCGAAGTGTAAATGAATATCATTAGGTTTTCGACTCATCACGTGCGAGTCATCTAGTAAGTAATTACCAATGAATCATTAACACACATAATAATATGGTTAACCAATCTTAGTTTGCTTCTTCGATTATACTTGCAATAAAAGCATTAATATTCTTAGACATTCATGTGCTTCAAATACAGGCTCTTAACTATATCCGGAGAGCTTTGGAAAAAATAAATTTGAGCTGGAGAGGAGGGGGGGGGGGGGGAGGGGAGGAGAGAGAGAGAGAGATGTTTTGGAAATAAAACACCCGCGTATTGCAAAGTGTTTTGTTTCGACCTGGTGAGGAAATCTTGACTTCAAAATCACAGAAGAGAACAATAATACGAAGGAATGTTGGGGCAAATTTTAAGATTATATGCTCGCTGTTCCTGCTACAGTTAAAACTAGAAGTCCTGTCACGAACTGTGCGCTTATCTAGGCTTAATTGCGCGTATGAATTGCGCGCGATTGCCATATCGAATGGCATCCAAAGCACGGCAGGTTCTCTTGGTTACTCAAAGCAAACACGGGCAATGTTTCTGCCAATGGACCTCCGGGTTACCCGGAGGTCCATTGGCTGAAACACTGCTTGTGCACAGGCCATATATACAGAATTTGATAGCCTTACTATGGTCATATCGCGTAGATCAACGCGCATATCGACGTGCTATTTGCGCCCATTTCGGGACAGGACTTTTAGTTTTAACTGTATTCCATGTATTATGACTCTCTCTCTCTCTCTCTCTCTCTCTCTCTCTCTCTCTCTCTCTCTCTCTCTCTCTCAAACTTTTCTGCATTTTTCTGAAAAAATTGGGTAGCATACCTCTTGTACTCAACTGCTCCTTCCCTGATTCGGACATTTGAGTGGAGGTGACCAATATTATGCTGCTCACAACATGAAATTCCCCGACTGCCTTGTTTACACACACCCATGCTCTTGGCTATCGATTCCGACAAGCATAGATAGCGACGACAATCGGAACTGCCGTATTAAAGTCGTGACAGACTACCACGGCTTTAACACGCCATTGTCGATTGTCGATTGCCTTGGCTAATTTCGAAGGATGAACCGATTCGCATGTCACGAAACTGGAAACAGCTTTTCAGTTGCCTACTTACACGAAAGGCTTTGCACAAGACACGCTGCAACGATCTTTTTAATAATTCCGCACCCCCGCGGCAGCAGGGCTTTTCACATGATGACAATCACTCAACTCAACCCTTTGAAAACGCGAGGCCGCTTTTCCGATCTACATGATATTTCATAATTTCATTAAGTAGGATGGCAGCTAAGTTAATGTGTGGAGTAGACCAATCAATACCTACAATGTACAATTCCACGGCTGCACGTTAAAAATATAATTGTTCTCCCACACCACTCCCTATACCCCCCCCCCCCCCCCAAAAAAAGCATCTAAAAATCAGTGGGATATTTAAAAGGGTTAATAGATGTTGTAACGTCTCATCAGTTGTGGCCTTGACATTATATAAGTCGGTGCCTGATGCTGTCCACCGAACGCAGCACGAACAGAGGTAATTAAAGTACATTTAATTTAGATTAATTTTGGTTCTTAACTGATTGAGGGCTAGATTTTTTTCGGTGATCCTAATTTCCTATTCCGAATTTGTTTTATTACAATTATTTATTGGAGGGCGTCTTCAAAACAAATTTTTATAAACAAAATATTATTTGCATTTGAATGAATAATAAAACACAAGCAGGGAAAATGTTGGCTTTTGCTCTGGGTTCCTCATTTTGTGAAAGCCCTGATAGTGGCTTCTGACACTCAACCAGTTAAAGGTGGTTCATGTGAATTTGCCTTGTGCCAGTATACATGTACTAAACAATGACAATATAAATCCATTCACTAAACCTATCGACTAAAACATCACCTCGAATCTATTATCGTGTTTTTCAATGGAAACATATACAGTCTCTTTTAACACTAAAGGGTTTGGTTAATTTACAGCATTCTACCACAACAAAGCTTGTGAGTCCAGCGACCAAGCAGTGATTCCTAGCCAAGTCATGGCTGCTTCTAAAGACAGCCAAGACTTGACGAGAAACCACCATCAAGGTGCTTTGATTATTGTCTACATGGGATCGAGGTGATTACGGCAATGAACATCAAACCGAAAGGTTCACGGTTCGATCCCCGCCAAGGGCAACTGCGTTGTGTCCTTGAACAAGGCACTTAATCACGATTGCCCAAGCGGGGACACGGCTGCGTTGTGTACTAAAGCTTTCTACACGTAGATGGTGCACTTGCCTTGACCCAATGCTAACCATGCTTATGCGGTGTTGGTACGTTGGTGAGTCTGACATTATTCGCCGCAGCTAGGGCGATTCTCCCTGGGTACTCCGGCTTCCCCACCTGTAAAACTGTCCCACAGGAGGTGACCCTGGTTGTCGAAAGTGCCATTAAACTCCAATAAATAAAAAAAATAAATTGTCTGCATGACCTTTACTTGATTATATATGAAATACCTACTCTCACAGCGCAACGTTTTGTAAAATTCTGTTAAAGCACTTTGACATCTTACAGCTATTAATGTGTGGTATTAAAGAAAAACCTAAGGTAGAGGCGCTTCCAACCATGGTAAAATGACTGTAATACTGTGGGGTAGTTATCCTCCCAAATCTTTATCTATGAGGGCGTAAGTCGCTCGCTCTCCTGTGAGTTTTAATAAGTAAGTCCTGAAAAACAAACGTCTGTGTTAGGGAAAGGTCTAAGTCATTTCAATATTTCTAACGTCTGGATGTTCATGTAGTGTAAACTGTTCTAGTACAAAGACATCTGCATAAAACGTTGAGATAGGCTTGTCGCCACGTTTCTAGATCTTTATGGTTACAGTGGGAGTTGAATTATGTTCGAAGTAACCTATCAAAGGAAGAGGAAATGATTCTACACTTATTTAAGTGAGATTTATCTCAGCGCCACGATAGTTTATGGGCTGGCGGTGTCATTTGAGGGTATATTTATACTAATGTTCAATCCCCTTAGTAATACATAAATAATGTTGCTATTAATATTAAAAGGTTTTACTGAAATCATCTATCACGTCAGAGTTGTTAGTAAACAGTCAATGCATATTTAATGTATTAATACAACGTATTTATTTAAATGTATTTGCTGGTCGGTGTCATTTACGTTTTGAAAGCGAAACTCTTAAAACAGAAATATTCCTTCAGCAGTTGTGTTTTTTTTGTTTTTTTTTTATTTATATTTATGCACGTTTCAGTTAAAAATGTCATTGTCTTAATATTTGTATGGTTCATCGTTTTAGTTGTTGATGTTGTTGTTTCCTATTCTTTCGTGCTTAATTTTGTCAAGTGGTCTTTCCATAGGTATTGGTGTCGATGCATATAATGTTCTTTTGTATCACCAAGTGCCGAAAACAAGGAGCCCTATCACTTGACAGACATGTCAGACACATCTGCCAGGTGGCATATTTTCATCTGAGAAACATCAGCAAAATTAGGAACTTAATAGACAACAAAACAGCTGAACAACTCGTACATGCCTTTGTGACAACTCGGCTCGACTACTGCAACTCCCTGCTCTCTGGATCAACAAATGCAATCATTATAAAATTCCAGCATATACAGAACTGTGCAGCTCGAGTAGTCACTACAAATAGAAAAACTTGCCACATAACACCTATCCTTAAGGAACTGCATTGGCTGCCAGTATGCCGGAGAATCGAATATAAACTGTGTCTGCTGGTTTTTAAGAGCCTTCACGGCCTCGCACGACCCTACCTCACTGAGCTTGTAAATCGGTATGAACCAGCCCGAGCTTTAAGGTCCGGCAATGAAACTTTGCTCTCACAGCCAAGGGCAAGACTGAAGACCGCAGGTGACAGAGCATTCTCTGTGACTGCCCCCACTGTGTGGAAATCACTCCCAAAACATATAAAAACTATCAGTACCTTAAATTCATTCAAGAAAAGCATGAAAACACATTTCTTCCAACGGGCATTCCATTAGTTGTTGTAAAGCCAAAGAGCACTTTTGTGGATTTTAGGCTTATAAATTATTATTATTATTATTATTATTATTATTATTATTATTATTATTATTATTATTATTATTATAACACTTGTAGAAAGGATCAGTAAGTGTCCACATACACATACTTTGGTTGTCAGTTTTGATAAACCGTTTAGTCCTAAGTTGTCTTTCTTGGTCAAGTATGTTTACGATGTTAAAAAACTTGGCCTGCTAACGCCCTCATCTTCTATAACTCATCTGATTTTAAAGCAAACAAAGTGGCAAATATCCACCTAGCACATTTTGATAATCTAAATGATTTTAAAATCCGTATTCATGACCCTTTGAATCCTGGTGGTGTCTTCCATGTCAGTTCAATGGCAGCAACTGGAATAGTCCATATTCATTATTTGGGATAGATCAATTAATATTTTCAACGTGCAGCCTCAGGGCTGCACGTTGAAAATATTGATTGGTCTACCCCACACATTAGCAGTCATTCTGCTTTATGCCATTGTGACGTATCACGTTCCTGGCCCGGAACATTGGTCTCTCGGGTTTAAAGGGTTAAATGTAATGGAAACATATAGAGTATTTTTTTAACCATAAATGGTCTGCTTAATCATCTGCGTTGTCGCAGATATAGCTCCTGCCCAGGCCTCTTGCAAGCTGTTTGAAACAGGCTTCCCTCTTCCAAAAGTTTAAACTGTGAGAAATACTTTGGCTTGAAAACATAGGGATCATGTGTTAAGAAGGCATCGTAGGTGTCACACTGATTCTTCATTTTCAAACTTCCGCCGGGGTCGGGCTACAGTCCCCGACCATGAGAAGGGAATACTCCATCTCGAGCGCGCACCAACTCGCCGATACGCGCACCGGACGATGCTTCACATAATGTCCCATGGTTGAAATGTGGCACTCCAACCCCAACACAGAACTCGCCCGCCATTGTTGAAATTGTAAGCGCGGTAGCGTGGCTCGTCTTTTTTGTTAAGGTTGATGCTAATTATGTTTTTATACCATGATTACCTATTCTACTATATATGAAAAGCCTATGACATAAATTTTAGCTTTACACACCAACCGTGATGAACACGCCGGAAAAGGGATTCCAGTAGTAAAAAATTACACCTACAATAGCACTACAACCCCGTTGACCTTTGGTGACGTCGACCAGAATGCAAACTTGTCTAAATTTATCGCACGTCGCCTCGCGAAGAGTGAAATGGAAATGGCAATTATTTATTAACGTTTTTAAATGTGTTTACCTCATACGATGCCAAAAATTAACAAACATGCATTGTCTAATGTTAATAAAGCATGCATAACTCGAAATAGTGTGTTATTATGTTATTAAAACGAAAAAGGCTCAGTTTCTTTTTTTCATTTCGTTTCGGGGACAAAATTGACAGCGGAAGCACCACCCACCGATGCTCGTGTAAACAAAAGCAGATTCTCTCGTATGTGCGTCTGGTGCTCAGTAAAATCGAGAAAAAGTAATAGCGACTCTTAATAATCTGACGATCATGGTATAAATAAAATATATCCAAAGTAGCTTGGTGTACCAAATGTTCACCACTCGTGGAGAAGTGGTGTTAACCGCGCGCCGAAGGCTCGCGGTTAACACCACTTCACCACGAGTGGTGAACATTTGGTACACCAAGCTACTATGGGTATACTCTATATGTTTGCTTTGCTTGTGTATGGTCATCTTAGTTATCATATTACTGTTGACAGCATTTTTACACCTGATATTTATTTATTTATTTATTTATTTATTTATTTATTTATTTATTTATTTATTTATTTATTTTTGTGAGAATTTCTCTTTTTTATGTGCTCTTCAAATTACTGATATTAATTTTGCATGCGATGTTCTTGTAGTTAACGTCCTTGTTATTGCTTGTGTTGGTGTCTATTTCGGTGCTGTTTCCACTGTTGTTGAAGTAGCATTGTTGTTGACAACTATTGTTCCTCTTGTGTTCCATTGTTTTTTTGTTTTTTTGTTTTTTTTTTTTTTGTTTTTTTTGTTATTGGTATTCTCGCTGCCTCTTTTGTTGTTGTTATTTTATTACTCATAATTATTACCTCTTTGAATTTGAAAGGCCGCTCTTCTGGTGCGGGAACGCGATACGACCTGAATTCATGAAGTTGGTAGTTGTTCAGTGAATTTCTGTGGAAGACCAGTCAAGATTTTAAACGTGCAGACTAAAGTAACGAATAGAGATGATGGCTCTGAAATGGCGTGGAATATACTACCTGGGACCAAGGGGTTAATGTCATACATACTTGTCATGCTATTGCATTGTTAGGGTTTCTCGTATAAAGACGGGTGCTATAAAACTGAATGGTATAGTCCTAAAATACCCTCATATGACACTGTTTTACGACCAAACAGCATATTGTGCCACGATACTTTTTACAAGGCTCTTGTTGATTTAGCTCTCGTTTTTTTGTCAGTTTGGTTGCAATGCTGTCGCCGTTGCTGTTACATTTAGCATTCATTTATCATAAGGGCCACTTCCTGTATTCAAGTAATGCCGTCAACAAATTATCACCTTGCATCTCTCATTCTATCATAACGTCTCAGAGAATTAATGTTTGTGTTTTTTCGTCGGACACTTACTTATTTCTTCTTGAAGTGTAACTATTACAGTGCGTTGAATAAAATGGTCTACGAAAGCAAGTTTTACGAATATCATCACAGAGTCATTTTCAGTAGTCGTAAAGAATGGAAGACTCAGAGAAATACAGAATTAACGCTATTAACTCCTTCCATAATGGAGATACGTTTCCTATCCCAATCAAAGCATGTTTAGCCTTAGACTGGGAATATCACACGTTACATTTTGTTTCACAGGTCCCACTGATCTTTTTCAGTCAAGACATATTTGGTTCATATATATGTTGTCAGTTAATTTCATATTCGACGAGAGCGAAGCCATTTTTTCCATATTAGGCCACCAATAAACTGTGTAACGAACATATCTTACCGACTGCTGCATCGATGCACAGAACTAATAACAGCAGCGATCAAAATTAAATGAGAGAATTCTCCCAATGTGTTCAACGTGTCTTTGCATATCGAAGGTAACATGACACACATCCACAGAATATGATGCCTTTTAAGTTGCCTAACCTGCACTTCAGACCAAATATGGGCTTCCAACACTCAATCTTTCAAATTGAAGCGTTTATCGGCTGTCGCCATTTTGAATAATCAATGAACAAAGGGGAGAGTATCCATAATTGTCAGCGTATATTGATGTTGACAGGCAGTATATGGTTTTATATGCAGTCTGCATATGACGTCTTTGAATCAATGAAATTCCCAGATACTTGCAGGAGGTAAGATATTGTAATTTATGATGTCTAAATTTCAGTTGGCCTGCCATTTTTCTTGTAGTTGTTACCTTTTATGACGTTCACCAAGGGTCAAATCCACAGTTCACAAGAGCAAGTATGGAGTCATGAGAGAGTGCCATCAATGTAAAGTGAAGAATGTCCAATGTGGCTTTTGTCAGTCTGGTGTATTTGTCAGTCTGCTGTAATAACAGATTATTTAACGTCCATTTGTCTATCATACCAGTGCTCCCTTTGGGTAGCCCAGGTTTGTCACTGAACATTAAATTTTGTTTGTGAAAATAAATGTCAAGAATACAACAGAGCGCCCAGGCCAAAAGCCTAATTCTGAAAGGAATTCGAAATTGTTACGAGCTGTTTGTTTATCCACTTTTCATTGTGATCCCGCGCAGACTACCGTTAATGTAATGTGATGTCCATTACACACAAATATTAAGATATTCTTTCGTGCTTTAGTTATAGATATTCCAGTCAAAATGCATTTAGTTCACCTTTACGACATCAAGATATTAACACAATTAGTGGAACTGCATGGCGTAATAATAAAATTACAGTACGGCCGCCGTGGATTGGTTACTTTCCACGGGTGGACAATATTTCCACGGACGCAATAATATATGATTCCAAACACTACACTAATTATAGGAATAATCATCAAAAATTTAATTAATGAAGCAGCGGGTGTCGGAAACCGGGGCTTTGTCGTCGACGAGGGAAATAGATTCACGCCGCATATTCAGCCAAAACTCAAGGAGTGATGCCTGAATCCGTGCGTGAAAGTATGCCTTACCGTGACGAACCTGCCCGTTTCACTTTTGTTGGGGTGGTTCGTATCCTGAAGGAGTTAATAACTTTTCCTCGAAAAGCATAAACTAACAGGGGTTCACTGAAAACAACAGTTTTAATACCTATATAAAAAAATTGATAATTTGTGACTTACTTGGAATCCAAAAGAATGAGAAAACAAAACGTCCATCACCCCTACCCACACAGTTTTTGAGTCACTTGCGGGCCCGCATTCTCTGTTGTCGCTGTTTTTTCCTCCTTTTCGCTGGTATTTCTTCCTTGATCGCCTCTTCACTTCACTCCTTTCACTGCCGTCGCACGGCCACTAACGTATTATCACTTTATCGGGACGCCTTTCCCTCAACGAGTGACGGGATGTCACTCTACCACTGCCGTCGCACGGCCACTAGCTTATTGTCACTTTACTTAACATTGACACTTTTCACACAAGTAGTCGCCACCAATGGGGTTAAACTCCCCCTCACGTTTGTCTCAGGATAATGTCCATACAGGCAAAGCCTACTCTGCCTATGTGTGGCTTGCCTTCTACAACAGGTAATGCCGTTTACCGAGATGCAAATTAGCTCCCTGAGCTAGTACTTCGTGTTTCTGACCCTGATCTCATTTTTGGCCACCGACTTGGCCCGCGACTCCTCCTATTCTAAATATGAGCTCTGTGGCTCCCCTACATGACAACGTGCCTATAATTTCGCACCGATGCGGCACCTCCTCTAACCTATAGCATGGGACATCCCCATCTACATGCAACGACCTACAGACTTACACACCTTCAGACTGGAATTGGCTGGAATGAATTTTTCGAGAAACTTCCAATATTTATTTCCATAGCCAGAACATTAATTCTCAGTTTAATCGCTTCTTTTGAACTCGGTCGCTTAGATCCGTCTTAAGTTAATACTCGCTTTTCAGTTTCTTTGAAAGACTCGAATTTTGGTATTTTTTGACATTTCGGAGACAGGATAGATGCGTAATATGGGGTGTGTCCAGAACATCTGTGATGCACTGTTTACACCATAATCACCTCTTAACTGGCCATAATTACGTAGATAACGATTACAGAACAGAACTGGCTTTTACCACCTTTAATGTTTTATCCAGACCGCCCATGTTGTGTTCAACAAACACTCAATAATGGACATTAAATTTCACGCTTTATTACCACCGCTCGAATTATTGAAAAATCGGTTTTCGGGGTCCGTTATATACCTATCTTTACATTTTATGTTTAACCCATTCAGAAAGATTATCGAAAATATTTACACCTTTAATCCTTTACCCAACGTAACGGCCAAAACCGGCCAGCGCTATTCACAAAAATCGCCAATTAATTTTCATTATTTTTAAATTTTTTGTCTCAAAAACATAGGTTATGACCCCTCTTTTGAACGAGCTCGACGAGCTCGTTCCAAAGAGGGGTCATAACCTATGTTTATGAGAAAAAAATGAAACAAATTAGTTATTCAAGAATTTTGTTTGCAAGTGTCGTCTGCTTTTCATGTTAGGTAAAGGGTTAAACAAGAACATCGCCACTTTTAGCTATCACCTTGACACCGGGTACCATCCGGTGCTTCATGAATTGGAATTGTGCAGATGATGGTGTTTATTACCTAATAAACGCAAGCGCGGGCATCACTGCCCAATCGTGGATTACATCCAGTCCATAGCGATTGTATTGTACATCAGTTCATAACATTTTGTAATAAAAAAACGATCAAATCAAGTTCCCATACACTTTTCTTGTGCTGATTCAAACACAATGAATGTTCATGGTATTTTTAAATTTAATCGGATAAAATATTTTAGCTGATCTGAGAAGAATAAAAAAAATTAGCGATGACACCCCGTTAAGTGCTAGACTGGTTCCAGGCCATAACACCGTCAGTTTCGATTAAGAATTGACTGGTGCCTCGAGAGCGTGGCTTATAAGGTGATTACGCAGTTTCCTAGTAGAAAATTCAAAAAAAAAAAAAATACATGTTTACGCCATCATCTACATGTGCAGCTATTAGATACCTTGGAACATTTCTGAGGGGCATAGGCAGGGGCCACCACGCCTCGATCAACGATCGTATTTGGTTCGAAATACGGTTGGGAACAATTGCAAGGTGGGGGAACATTAACCGGGAGTTCTAACTTTGGAATCGATGCTGCCACCGACACGCTAACTGCCGTCCTTTGATTGGGATACAAAACATCTGTTGTTCCATGTCGGCAAATGATCCATGCGCAACATTCGAGAAAAAGGACGGTCCAAAGTTACTGTTAACCCTTTACCTAACATGAAAAGCAGACGATACTTGCAAAAAAATTATTGAATAACTCATTTTTTTCATTGGTGTCTCAAAAACATAGGTTATGACCCATCATTGGAATGATCTCGACGAGCTCGTTCCAACGTGGGGTCTTAACCCATGTTTTTGAGACAAAAAATGAAAAAAATAATGAAAAGTAATTGGCGATTTTTTAGAATAGCGCTGGCTGGTTTGGACGGTTACGTTACGTAAAAGGTTAAGGGTGTATTTTCCTTTAATCTACGCAGTGGGATTGTGAGAGACATTCATATGGATTGTTGAGTTTGCTGACCAGTCCTACCAGAGGAATGGCCTTAAAAGCAAATCAATTCATAATGTGAGGTGGAGTTCTACAATACATTAATTGCAAAAAATGTCTCTTTCTCGTGCTCTGTTGGTCGAAATATTCTCAATAAAATATTGCGAAAATTCAGGCGCAATCAAGAAAACAAACGAATTAGCACCTGCGATTCAACGCCATCGCAGTTCTTGATTCGACAAGGAAGATTCGACAGTACTGTGAGGTGGAAGGCTGTCAGAGAATTTCAACCGAATCGCAACCCGGTCGAAATTCTTTTCCCGCCATTGTAATAATAGTACCGTACAGTTTGAGAAATAAAACATGGAAATAACAAAAGACTGCATGAGTATTAATCTCATTTCTTTTTATTCAGCGTAATGTGGATGACTTCACGGGGTGTGGCTACATGTATGTTGGGTTCAGAAAATATCGAGTTGGGACTTTGTGGATTCGCCCAACTTTATCTTTCCCCGTAAACTACTTCACCTATAAGACTTTTTATTTATAACTGCGCTCACCTATGCCCTTTCTATCTACTGATGTTGTGGTTCGACAACATCGTACAAAGATAAATGTTATGTAAACATCGTATGGACTATATGTCTATAACTTTTTATGTTAAAATTCAAATAAACTTCAAATTTAGTGATCGCATGAAATAAAAGTAACTAAATGAAAATAAACATCCCATGATAACGGAATTAATTATTACTGGCATGAGTATATGGATGGACATGCAACTAACGAATAAAACAGACAAAATATGGCAACATTATTGTTCTTATATAGATAGGTATTATCCTACTGTTTTGCCGCGGCCTGTTTATTTCAATGAGATACCTCCTCGCCTTAAATGATTATAAGCCAGAGGCGGAGTGGTCGCATGGCCCACCGGGAGGGAAATTTCCAGTTGGGGTCCCTTTATTAGGCCCGTAGAATTGATGCAGCCCAACACCTGTGGGTGCATGAAATTTCTTGAAAATCATCCAAAGACGAAATGGATCTGATTACATGGAAAATCCAGTACATCGAAAAGGCAGTCCACACAAAGGCCGTTTCGATATACCAGCAGTCTAGGGTGCCATTGATCGCAAGGAATCAGCATTCTTTCAGATCGAAAAATTAAAATTGTTTTCCATTGTTTCGAACTGTGATCGGCCGATGGATCCGAAACCACTTTTGTTGCATTTTCCGAATGAGTGACGAAGATGAAACAAAAATACCATCGAAATTCCTTCTGTGTGGACTTCCAATGAACGCTCAGATGCAAGGAAGTAGCATTTTTTCAATTCGAAAAATCAAAATTGTTTGCAGGTCCGGGGCTCCCTCCTCCTTTGTGCATTTTCCTGTAACTTTCTTTTGGCACAGTCCAATCCAGACGAATTTAACCTAAATGTGGAGATACGGTGTCCCAAAAATAGCTTTCTGTGTATTGTGTGTATTCGTGCCAAGCGATTAAGGTGTTTGGGCCTTCACTGATATTTGTCAGTATGCAGTGCCCTTCTAGGGCCGTGCCCCTCCCCAAGTTCAAAATAGAATCTATACCTGTTTTCAAATTAGTCACTATATTATCAATAGTTTGATTATTTTTTTAAACACTCAGAAACAATAAAGAAAACATTTCCCGTCGTTTATGCATATATTCCCACATTTTGTATTTCTACGTACAGTACGTTTAGAGTGTATTATCACTAAATCACCCGCAGGGTGGAGATTCCACCCAAGCAATAATTGCAAATTTGTTGCAAAGCATAACCAGCACCAGCAAAGTTTCAGCCAATGGACCTCCGGGTTAAACCCGGAGGTCCATTGGCTGAAACATTGCTTGTGTTTTTATCGATATATACAAAACTTGAAAGTTATAGCTTGGGTGATAACTCCACTCCACGGGTGATTTAGTTACAATCCACTCTCCACGTACTGTATGTGGATATTGGCGACTTCATGAAGAATACTGATATCGGTATTGAAATTTGATACCGACATTTCCCGTCGTTTATGCATATATTCCCACATTTTGTATTTCTACGTACAGTACGTGGAGAGTGTATTATCACTAAATCACCCGCAGGGTGGAGATTCCACCCAAGCAATAATTGCAAATTTGTTGCAAAGCATAACCAGCACCAGCAAAATTTCAGCCAATGGACCTCCGGGTTGCTTCTGTTTTTGTCGATATGTACAAAATTTGAAAGTTATAGCTTGGGTGATAACTCCACTCCGCGGGTGATTTAGTTACAATCCACTGTCCACGTACTGTAGTCAGAGAATACGTGGGGTTTTAAACTGAACCAATACTCTGATTTGGCCACATAAAAAAATGTTTTTGTTCAATATTTACTTTTGTAATATGACTTTTCCGTTTTCTCGGCTGACTGCCGTTTCACATTTTCAATTTTTCAAGAAGTATTAATTAGTGCTTCATAACACCTTCGCTTGATTTGATTCGTCAATTTCAAAAGACGGCTTTCAGAATGATTATCACAGAAAAGATCTGTGTCAAATTGATGCGGTTATGACACATGACTGCGTCAACTGTGACGCGCCACAGTCAAACGAATAAAATTAAGGTGAAGTTCCATTCTTTAACCCTTCCTTTCCATCTAAAGGGTGGGTTTTTAGTAACTGTGGTGTCTTATGATAAACAGAATATGAATTTCGTGCCTTAGTCACACGATATTGATGAAACTCGTCAATGAATTTCTCGTTTTGCCTCGCCAAAGGCTCGGCAAATTGAAAATTTATTTGACTCGTTTCATAAATATCGTGTGACCAAAACACGAATTTCATATCCTCTTTTTATCTCATAATCATCATCAAATAGCCCATTGCGGAAAATACCGTTCACAATACGGAATGACGTCAGAAATCAACGTCGATGCTGTAACGTTGTAAGTGGTGAGATGGTTTCGGAAGTATAATTGTTTTAATATTCTTTATATTTTATTAACAGTTTACCTTATTTACCTTATACAACAGACAGCAGCTGCGATAAAAACAACATATTCTGAACAACTAAACATTTTCATTTTTGGCCTCGAAAATATAGCTTGCGGCCCATCCTTGGAACGAGCTCGTCCTTATGAGGGCCATAAGCTATGTTTTGAAGGCAAACTTTGGAAAAATAATAAAACGATTACCAAAAATGGTCGCTGACCGATTTCCGGTATCTGAGCTCACAATCGGCCGATTCTGGGGCCGATTTCGATTGTAATACCATGCATTACTAGACAAGTCGAGGCTCGAAAGAACTACATTAACTGAACATTTTTCACAGTATTAAACTTCGTTGACTGGGGTTGCAGTAACCGTACCAGTTGCACACATTTGGGCGGTAAACGTGGCTCTCAGAGCCACGTTTACCGCCAAAGTGCGTGTGACTGGTAATTTTACATCGACCTGAGTCAATAGAGTTCTCGTGATATCATGGGCCACAGCAATCCAGTGCGATATTTCTAAACCCATGCAAACGTATGTGCGGTTCTGTATTTATCACACACCTCCCATGTAACAACCAGTCTACACGAAAATTGAACTAAAAGCACTTTTCTACTGGGTGATTAACATGGCTCCTTCGTTGTCAACAAGACATACCTGTTAAGTTGTGGGAACCAATCATAATTTTTTTCTTAATTTTTACGATAATTGGTCGATACCATTTGATACCGATCAATGTCATGGTCACGCTGATCGAACTTCGAATATTGACAAAACTGCAGGGAATAACACAACAAAACGGTTTTTAAATAGCTAATAAATAATCATGTGACCAGTTGTGGAAAGCATTTGTCAAGGAACGAGCAGTCAGAATGATATTTTTGTTTTGTAAATTTTTCGCTCGAATCTAATTGTTTAAATATCCCGGGTAAACAAATCTAAATGAGGAACTTGGAATTTTCAAGCCATTTCGAATCCGGTGCATTCGACCAATGATTGACCTGATTTGTTTAGACGGGTTCCTTCTCTGTTTACATTGGAAACGAAATCGAACGTGTTGTGTATCACTACCTGTGCGATACAACTTTATTTTTATCGTACAGGCAGAACAGTGGAAATGCCTTCTTTTACATAAATAGATGTGTGATAAAATTTGTCTCGCGATTTTTGTGTTTAATCGTTACGTTAGGTAAAAGGTTGCGTTACACATTATGTGTTAACCCTTTGTCTAACGTAACGGCCAAAACCGGCCAGCGCTATTCTCAAAAATCGCCAATTAATTTTCTTTATTTTTTTCATTTTTTGTCTCAAAAACATAGGTTATGACCCCTCGTTGGAACGAGCTCGTCGAGCTCGTTCCAACGAGGGGTCATAACCTATGTTTTTGAGACAAAAAATGAAAAAAAATTAGTTATTCAAGAATTATTTTTTGCAAGTGTCGTCTGCCTTTCAGGTTAGGTAAAGGGTTAAAAAGAATCTCAAATTCGTCACGAGTTGACATGAAATTGCGACTTTTTAGAGACACTCTATTTCTCAAACAAAAATTCATGACAATGTCAACAATGTTATACATTCAATCCGCACTGTAACAGAAATAGATGTAATGGTGCTGACTGTTATGGTCTGGCCAAATGCTAATTTATCATTTATATGAACAATTGTGGGAGGGTTTTGCAAAGTCACTGAAGGAAATACAAATATGTGGCATATAAGTATTTGTTATAAAAATAAATATTTGGTGATAAATTCGTAGAAATGTGGAATCTATCCTTTGTGGTGCTGACGTGGATTACATACAGTCTGCAATTTCTAATTATTCATATTTAAATTAAATAGCATTCCCTTCTTGAAATGTCCCAACCAATGGGAGATATTGCATGTACAAGGGAAGTAATTCTGAGAATTGAAGTCGCCTTCCAAAAATCTGCAATTCCGCTAAAGCACCACGTTTGTAGTTTCAGGTAGTTATGGATTATGGTGCTGAAATTGAAACAGATGGGCACATGGGCTATTATTGTTTTTGGATGGCTAGTGTCTTGAGAATCAACTGAGAAAGCTTCAGCGCAAAGTTTGTTGTATGCACAACAGATTTTCTGTTAAAGATTGATTCAAAATATTTAGATCTTACGACAGGACAAAGTGGAGGTTAATGAACAGGCATGCGGGGGTGGGGGTGGGGGGGGGGGGTCTGCATTTGAGGCCGTGCATTTTTCAAATGGTATGTGATAATAATACTTCCAAAAAGCACTGTAATTGCTGACTGGCAACAATATCAAAAGACAAATTATTTACATCAAGCTATTTACTTATCAATCGTGAAGTCGCATGGAGTCTCTGTAGTCTCTACTAAACTGTTCTTATAGTATTAAAGAAGCACTTATTTGTCTTTGAGTAGGGCTGAACGGTATTCAAATTTCAATACCGGTATCAGTATTCTTCATGAAGTCGCCTATATCCACATACAGGTAATAACCAAGTTTACCACGTAAATTTTATCGTCCTTTTCACAAAGTCCAAAGTCCATGGTTTCTTCTTCTCCTAGTTTAGCGATCCGGGCAGGGGAAACCATAAAGTTCGGATAACTGAACTATCCCTTCTCCCAAATCGACGAATCTATGACACTGAATCTCAGTTTGAATTGAATTTTTTGTACACCTCGCTTCCTTCCTCTCTTCATCTACTTGATCCATTACGTATTGCATCTTTAATTCCTTTTCATACAAAAACTAAGCTTCAGGTCACTCCATTACGCCTGATCACACCAATGTTACTGATTGCGTTCGTCGAAAACGACGAAAGAGTCCCAAGTAAATAAACTGGTTGCGCCTAGCAACGCATAAATGAGGACAACATTAGCTCGGTTGGTATCGGACACGATCGACGTCATATCAGCCGAGTTTAAACCCATATCTGCCGAGTTTGATAATAAGCAATTTTGAGAAAGAAAATCGTTTTTAATAAACAATGCGCAATAATCCACCACCCGATACTTCGTAACGATACACTCCAATACCATAGAAACGTCCTCCAGTAATCCACGAAAAGAATTTGCAAACTATACGGACGAAAGTTGTGTATCGCTCTAACTTAACCGAGGGCTTACATGGATGTCGTGTCCGGTTGGTGAAGCGTCAGATATCTATTCGATAGAGTGTACAGAAGTATGATTGAGTCGTGGTAGAGTTTCGGCACTAATGCGATCACAAACGTGTCCATGCAGATCCGACTGAAGTGGAATTGCGACGCTCTCACGACCTAGAAAATGAATGATGAATTTTTTATGGTATCTCTTTCCAACCCACTAACAACGGTGAGTCGAGATTTCTGAAAAAAATGTTGCAAAACCAATACCAAATTAAGAAAAAAAACCAAAGAAAACAAAATTGCTCCTTTTTCGGCATCTGGGATTCAACAGTATTTCCGGCATAAAAACCGACAGAAAGAACATTTCAATCGGATCGCGACAAAATTGAATTCTCTGTCCTCTTTCTTAATAACAGTACCGTAATCTGACCAGAGACACTTGCGTTGCATTACGAAACACAACATTTCACCACAACGTTTTCTAGGGAAAGCACCTTTGTGAGGTATGTCGAAGGGTATGATACGTTAATATTCTCTATAACTATGATTTATGAAATTATAAAAATAAAAGAAGTGCAGTCCTAGTTAGCCCTCCGACACATCCACACCCGTTTTCTGCTGAGACACGCCACATCAAACATTACCAGTGAAAATTCGACGCCCATAACAGCGAGTCAGTTTTTTTGTCCGGTGTTGTCAACAAAATGTTTTGTATTAGACGTTTTCGTGGCAGTGATCGCTTATTTCGTGAAGTTTTAATCAAATGAATCCATGGCTTGATTTTGATAAGAATTCAAGAAACATAAATTATATAGATAATGTTTGATGAATCGATTCAACTACTTTAACCCTTTAAGATATAATTATCCTGACGTCCAAACGTCACTGGGAATTCAGTTTCCTCACGTTTTTCAAAATGCGACGTCACGTTTTTCAAAATGCGACGTCAAACGTTGGAAAGTACAAATAACAAGACATTTTTCACGTTAGTGATTATCTGGTTGAGGGCTATATTATTTTTGGTTGTCTGAGTTTGTAATTCCAAACTTGTTTTATTACAAATTATTGGAGAGTGCCTACTGGCACTCTCCAATAATTTGTAATAAAACAAATTTATATAAACAAAATATTATTTGTATTTGACTGACTATGAAATATAAGCAATGATAGTGTTGGCTTTTGCTCTGGTATCCTCATTTTTTGAAAGTCCTGATAATAACTTTCTACCACACAACCAGTTAAGAAGTCTTGAAAGCAAGATTATATTATTATTTTAAGCCGCGATAACATTTGGCTCAACGGTTGTCACTGAGCGGAGAAAATCGGAATTGAGGTTAAAACTTTAAAAATCGAAAGATAATAACAAAACAAATGACCACAATGTATCAACGCGCTGTTTGATTTCGTACTTCATCAGACGTGCAAATGAATCAAAGGGTTAAGTTCCAGCATATTTTATCTAAAGGCAGGGGCATATATTATGCCAGCATCTTTCCTTATTATCAGGCCAGTAGGGTGGACACCCGCCCTGCATATTTCTTACCAAATTCCTTCGTATCCATTCTTCCCTCGTTTTTCATTCGGCTCGATTGCTCGGGCCTTAGAAGTAGCTTTCCTGGAAGATATTTGATGTTGATAAATCTGCCTTGCTGGGGTTAGACTTTGAATAAACGATGAAGCTATAAGAAGTGTGTTTTATAAATTACTGTGCTAAAGATGCGTTCCATATGTTTCTGTTCACTGAATGATGTTCGGCAAACGTTAAAGGGTAACAAATTATTTAATTATTCTCCTAACTAATCCAGTTACATACAAACGATTCTATATGCCATAACAGTGCACCACGTTAGTATGACCCCAATATTATATATCCGATCCCAAAGAAGTTTGTTATAAATGTAATGTTAGTCGGATTAGCCATGACAATCGTTAATGTCTTGATAAAAACAGTAAAATAAGATCGTGAGGCTGATCCAACTCAGATGCGATGCGTCATTAAGTCTCAATTCGTATATCTGGTGTATTCCAAATGGCCAGAATGAGCACCACGTTATGTTTACAGTGTCTGTTGACTGGTTGAGTGCTAGAAGCCACTATCAGGGTATTCACAAAAATGAGGGTACCAGAGCAAAAATTCATTATTTTCTTTGTTCATGTTTCATAGTCAGTCAAATGCAAATAAGATTTTGTTCATATAAAGTTGTTTTATTACAAATTATTGGAGAGTGCCTGCAGGCACTCTCCAATAAATTTTAACAAACACAATTTGTGTAACAAATTCAGACGACCAATAATAATCTAGCCCTAATCAGATAATGGCCGAATTTACCGTAAAACACCTGTTTACAATATATGTCTTCGTTTTGACTTACTCATTTCTCTGACCAAGATGGTATCCAGAAACAAGGGATAGAGTATTCTCTGACATATCTAGAGTTACAAACACGACTGGAAAACGACACTTACAAAACAAATTCTTGAAAAACTCAAAAATGTCATTCTTTGTTTCAAAAGTCTCAAACGCATCGCGTATGGTCCTCATTGAAACGAGCTCCATTATCTCGTTTCATTGAGAGGTGATACGCCATGTGATGTAGATAAAAATTCGGAAATTTAAAAACAAATTAATTGCGATTATCGTGAATATGGCTAAGTGCATATGACAGCTACATAAGACAAATGTATGAATTTGAAACCAAAGGCATATGGACACAGCGTTATGCCTAATTAGAAACGATTGCTAGAAGAATCGCATAGTAACTCGGAAAGATGGGTGTGTCCTGTCCAAAAAGAGAATGTGAGAAAGGAAGTCAAGTGGGAACGTGGGAGATTTCTATAGTGTGATGATGAACGGGGATCAAGAATGCGAAGTATAGAACAGCAACGCAGAGAGGAGGGGGAGTCTGAAATCTGCTAACAGTGGGAAGAAGGGAAGACAGGTATCTAGAATGCTTATTCCATTCTATACTCAGTGTTTGTCGTAAGATGAGTTGGATTCGCAATTTGTTTAACCCTTTACCCAACGAATCGGCCGCATCCGCACGCGTAATATGCAAACTCAGCAGCTGAAAAAATTTGTTTCAAAAAGTTTCAACAAAAACATATCATGTGACCCCTCTTTGCAACGAGCTCGACGAGCTCGTTCCAAAGAGGGGTCACATGATATGTTTTTGTTGACATTTTTTGAAAAAATTTAAAAAATGATATTTAAAATAATAAATTTTGAAATCGTCTGCGTTGGGTAAAGGGTTAACTCACATTTTTGGAGCTCGATGGCCCAGTGGTTACGGCATTGGACTTCAAACCGAAACGTCTACGATTCGATTCTCACCAGGGGTAGCTACGTTGTAACCTTAAGCAAGGCACTTGATCCCGATTGCCCACGTGAGGACACACTGGCGCTGTGTTCTGAGGCGTACTGCACGGCGATGGTGTACTTGTCTTCAACCAATTATAACCCTGCCTGTGTGGAGTTAATACGTTATGGAGTTTGACAGTTTCTCGACCCTGCTGGATGATAATCCGGCTTTCTCCACCAGTAAAACTGTCTGGTCTGACACGAGGTGAATCTGGCTGGAAAGTGTCGTTAAACCCCAATAAAGAAAACAAACATCTGGTGGAGTACAGACGGAGTTGCTACGCTTTTCGCCGACGTCCATCAATCCAGCTGTATGGAGATCTGATGTTTAGTCCTGCTAAAAAAAACTTATGTTTTAGAAAAAGGAATGTTTTGGTTTTATATAGAATCCGAAATGCTCATACAAATTAGAAGACTTAACCCTTTAACACTTATGAGATCTACCATGTAGGATCAATGGCCGCAATTAGAAGAGTCCATATTCGTTATTTGGGGGTAGAACATTTAATATTTCAACGTGCAGCCTTGGGGCTGCACCTTGAAAATATTGATGGGTCTAATCATTGCCAGAACTTAGCAGCCACCCTACTTAATGAAATTATGAATTATCATGTTCCTTGGCAGGAAAAAAAATGCCTCTCGGGTCCAAAGGGTTAGGGCAGATTTGAACTGGGTTTGTAATAATTTTTGTGAGATTCATTGATACTACTGTTTTCGGATTCTTGGCCTATCTGATGGAACATGGAATCACCAGCGAAAATTATGCTATTAGAGTGCAGGTTCCACGAAGAAAATTTTATGATGCAGTAGGAGAACAAAATGTTACCAAACGCTTACGGAGTTCACAGTACTAATAAATATTGACTTGAATACGGACCTCGATCTGAAATTTTGAGTTTTTCAGAGTTATTCAAACACCTGTTTAATAATCATTCGTTTTGGTTATTTCAATTTAAGTATGCATGGCTTGAAATCCAGTATGAATGTGTGTATAGTAAATGTTGTAATTAAAATAAACGGTATTGTTTAGACTTGTTGCGAAACAAAAGAAACCTGCGTTATTATAATAAATATATCACTTCACTGAATCATTGTGAACACACGTGTAGTAGAAAATACCAAGTGTTACGTTATATGTCATATTCCCTCTGTGTGTCATTAAAGGGGGCCAAAACCAACGTGACATGTTTGACGTTGCAGTGTCCAATCGAACACCTAAACAAATTGTTACCTTGTTCCTATTTTGTTCACCTTTGACGTACTTCCGGCCCACTGCTGTTACGATTCAACATCGCTTGCGCATGTAACTGAAAGAAAGGTGTTTTGTGAACCTGCTATAAAACTCCCACACCTCCACTGAGAAAACGGTAATGCCAAAGGAAATATTCTTGGAAAAGGGGGAACTGTCTGCACGACGAAAAGACAATTTGACTGTAATTATGTGGGAGGATGGGTGGATAGACTGTCTTAATGTGCCAGCTGATGTGCATCTATCTGTACAAATAAAGTTAACTTGAAACCAGTGATAACGTATGATTAAATAACCTGTTGCATATTTTTTCACTTCTAACACTAGAAATGGTGTAAGATAAACTGCAAAATGAGGTCACATGGGCATGTTTTTGAAACCTCATCTGGCGGTAATGTCATTAGCCTGTCAATCTTCTTACCTTTACAGGAGGCATATTTTGGAACGGTCTGGCAGTTTTGAAGGTACAAATGCGTTCATGGAAAACTCGGATAACTGTCCATATCAATGTGGACACGCCCCGTCTAAAATTAGGGTATCAATGTGGGCAAAATCAGTTATTTCCTTTTCTTTTTGTCTGTGGCCCGGCCTTTTAAACACAGGACTCTCATTTTAATGGAAGATTTGTGAAGATGCGACTGGTTGAATTTCATTTGGTATCGCCAATGTCAAGCAGGAATTGCACCAGGAATGATGCTGGGTCCGAGCCAATCAACTGAAAACCGTAAGATATTTCGGAAGTGGGCCCTGACGGGAGTCGAACCCACTTCTCCGGCTCCCAATCGCCTAACCATATATGCACTGCCACGATACCAACTGCGCTAACGGCAACCGCCCCAAAAAGGTTGTAAATAGCTCAGCCAGTATGTCAGTTCCAATTTACAACCCGTCCCCAGACCGATGTTCGTTATATAAATTGCGTAATCCCATGATAATAATGACATTTATAAACTTCATTACTGATTCCTTCCGACAGTAACCCACGTGTAAGGAAATTACCGCGAATACACCGGGAGCACCCTTACAAAAGATTTTTATGATAAAAGTAAAATCATGTACATGTTGAATTATACGACCTCTTTTAAAGTGACTCGGGGCATCTTCTAGCCTTTGATGGAGTTTAGAGACCGGAACATCTCAACGACCTTGGCGTGGACTCACACACCTCCCTCAAACAAAGTTTCCAGATCCACTGCTGAGTGTTGCGTGTGATATCTCATTTCGAATCATAAAAAGTTAATTGGCTGCACTTCTGTGGGCGCACATGCAATTACATCTGTCGCAGGTGTTCAATCGCGTCGGTTATGTGCGCGTGTAATCTCTTCATCAGTAAAGTCTATGAGCGTTACATCTCGCCGGTAACGTGCATGAAAGTGACATTGATAAATCGCTAGCCCCCATCCATAGAATACGCATAGTATCTTTATTACAGTGTTAGTTTATAAACGATAATTCAACCTGACTGCATGTTGCAGAGAATGCAATACTTGCATGTATGAAAATGGTCGAAGTACAGTGGAGCCCACTTAATTGGATATCTCTTAATTATATATTCCTGTTAATTGAATACAATTTCCCAACACAAAACCATTTGCAATACCTCCAGTAGAAATTTGACCTGTTAATTGAATATAGGTTATAGAATAAACTCCTGTTAATTGAATAAAATATCTTGTAACCTGTCGAGAAGTTACCCTGACTCTCGCCAGTTTTCCTTTGTTTATAGACCTATTTGGCCTCAGTACATCCAATACAGGCATTTAATCTATTATATCTTGTTTGACAGAGCTCATAGAGCTCTGTCAAACAAGATATAATAGAATAAATGCCAAGTTTATCTCTAGAATACAGGAAAGTGACAATCCCTGTTAATTGAATACTCCTGTTAATTGAATAATTTCCATTGGCAAAGTAGCTATTCAATTAACAGGGTTCCACTGTATTAATTTCCAGAATAAGCATGGCCATTGTAGAAATAGCAAAACCATTTATTTATTTATTTATAAATTTATTAACTGTGCAAACTGATGTCAAAATACTAAAATTTACAGGTAGCAATTTATTCCCATGGCAGCGCGGTGGCTCAGTTGTAGACTATTGGACTTCTATGCTAGAGGTCTCGGGAACGATCCCCAGCCAGTACGACCCGCGTTGTGTCCTTGGGCAAGGCACTTTATCCCGGTTGCCTCACTGGAGACACGATGACGCCGTGTACTAAGGCGTACTGCACGTCGACGGTACACATGTCTTCAACCCTGCTTGAGCGGAGCTTGAACAACCCGGAGGTCCATTGGCAGAAACATTGCTTGTGTTTGCTATGAGTAACCAGGAGCGTGTTTTGGATGCCATTCGATATGGGAATTGTGCGCAGTTCATACGCGCAATTAAGCCTAGATCAGCGCACAGTTTGTGGCGGGACTTCTAGTTTTAACTGTAATCCACGGTAAAATGCAAAACTACAGCGTCGGAGTTTCCTTGAAACCTTGCCGACACCAGCAACCATCTGGGAGCCTCAAAACAGACTTTTGCCACTACCTCCACCTCTGCAGTCTGGAATACATCATCATCGAAAATCTAAAAACAAACAAAATGTTTTCCTTCTGATTGTTCAGCGTAAAACGACATCTAAAATACAGACAATTTTTCGTAGCTACTTTTCCCATAATTCACATGTGCATCAGGCTCCAAGTCCAAACGTTCAATTCTGTTGTCCGAAAAATATCCTGATGCAGTCATATAACTGGTACTAAAATACATGTCTAATTTACAATTCATTAGATTCGACACATTTCTATGGTTAGAATTTTAACCCTGACCTATGCAAAAGTGTGAAACTGTTTATGGAAGGATACATATATATACTGAGTCAAAGAAGAAAGTATAATAAACTTTGAGGAGCCTTTTTGGTATTATCGACTTTAATCCCAAACAAATTATTGTATATTTATATTTCGAGTCTAGCTGTATCAATTTGCATAATTAATTTCATGTTCTTACTGTCGCCAGCGTCACGTCAGGACGTCGCAATTCAGAACATGGGGTGAAATGAAAGGTTCACACATGCAGTCAATAGCGTGTATGTCCACCATTTGAATCTTGGATGGCAAGCCATCGACGGCGCATGGACCTGATAAGTCTCAGGGTGTCACCCTGCGGTATTGCGTTCCACTGCTGCCTTAGAACATTACGTAAATCGCCTGAGGTCTGAAGATCATGAAATCATACTCGACGGTCCAATTGGTCCCAAAGATGCTCGATTGGCGACCAATCTGGCGAAAGTGGCGGCCAGAGAAGAAGTTCGATGCTCTGCTCCTCAAGAATTCACCACAGATACGCGCCACGTGACATCGGGCATTGTCGTGCTGGAATAACTGCAATCCGACGTTAGCGTTGAACAATGGGCAACAACAGCGTTAAGAATTCCGTCCCTATATCGCTCTTCGTTCAGATTACCATCGATGAAGATCAACTGCGTTCGAGGGTGCAAGGAAATTTTTGCCCAATCCATTACACTACCCCCGCCGAAACGATCGCTTTCCCGCACGCAAGCATCAGAAATCCGTTCTCATCGTCGGCGATACACGTTTGTCCTACCATCAGCGCGCCATAGACAAAATCGTGATTCATCACTAAAAAGAAATGTGCTCCAACGCTGCTGAGTCCAGCGAACACGCTAACGTACCCATTCCATTCTGACGGTACGATGACGTTGGGTAAGGATTGGTCCGTGGTATGGACGCCTACTTTGGATGCCGCGTTCAGCGAGTCTGTTGCGACAGTTTGTGCACTGATTCTATTGTTAGTTCTTGCTGCTGTCCTCGTCGCCGGAAGGAAGTGTTCCCGCAAGAAAGACGTCCTGATGTGTCGGTCTTGTTCAGGAATCGTAACTCTTGGTCGACCTGAACGCGGTCGGTTGGCAGTAGATCCAGTAGTTCTATACCTTTCAATGAGACGGTAAATAGTGGCCACAGTGACTCAGAACTCAGCAGCGGGCTAGTCTGGAGGTATCCCAGCCTCGTGCATATACCAATGCACACAACCTCTGATTTTCGGTTAACCTTGGCATTTTTTTAAAATGTCGGAAGATAAAAACTAGCGTGTTTTCTCAATAACCCAGGCTCTCTAGCATAACATAACACAAAGAAAATCGTCGGTCACACATTCAATTTGTCATTCTCGGGTAGCACGTGCTATTTTGAAATCCGTAACAAAATTGTATACGGTTGGGTGGACAACAACAACATGTCAGTGATATCTTGCAGAGGCCACTATTTAACAATCCTCCGTACAATCTCACGTGGCTAGGAGATGCAAGAGGGTATACAAAATATTACATATTATGTTACCAAATCTGTCACAGCGAGATACACTAACAATTGGAAAAAATGTATATGTATGTATAAGTATGTACAATAGGGTGTGTGTGTGGGGGGGGGGGTGGGGGTGGTCGGTGTGTGTGTGTGTGTGTGTGTGTGTGTGTGTGTGTGTGTGTGTGTGTGTGCATGTGTTTATGTGGGTGTATTTGTGTGTGTTGTGGTGGAGGTGGGGTGGGTTTGGTGGGTTAGATTGAGACTGCTACTATGAAAAAGACGACAGAACGGGTAATTTGAAATGACTTGCTGAGTCAATTCGTTATTTGTTATTTGTATATGCAGGCATATTTTTGTCGATTAGCTCAGTTTTCACTCGTTAGAAGGCAGACATCCTAGTGACTGGATTCGGTGTTCCCGGGAACTTTGCGGATGAAGAAGATATGAGCGTAACTATAAGTAAGGTGCAATTTGCAATGGTCTCAGGTCTTTAGTCCCCCACAAATTTTAGTGCCCCCGAATTCCAGAAAAGAATGCCCAAAATCGCACTTAAAGTAACTTACCACTCATTACAGGCTACAAGCAAATATATATGTCTGAGGAACGGACTTTTCAGGTCGGAGGGATTTACATCCGCACACTGTGTGTCTATACAGATTACTTGGTACAGTCTCACGTGGCTAGGAGATGCCACGATACACATGACCTCTTCTATCGGATTATTACAGAGGTAATGTCGGAAAAGGTAATTATTCGCAAGCAATATTGTCGAGTTTGTTCCATTTTTCAGAATATTCGCTGTCTAGGTTATTTTTTGTATATATGTGTTTCTCTATTTCGTGAAATCTTTTTAGGCGGATTCTAAAGTTGGCGAGGCTAGGAGACA